>CM062289.1:22150592-22413092 GCA_031216915.1 Pictodentalium vernedei
GAACCGACCACTGTTTTGCCCCTGGCAGATGCTGAAGGCTTTTGCTATCAGAATGGGGATGTGGGGGTGAGGTTCCCTCCCCCCCCCCCCCCCCCCCCCCACCCAGAAACTTTTGAAAATGAACTTTCAACTGCTCATTGAAAAAAATAATTCAACACGGCTCGAGCTAGAGGCCGTATTTATGAACCGATCTTTACAAAACTTCTTGGGTACCTTTGTTATGACCGTGGGATGAGAACGAGTGTTTTTTGGTCCGATCCGAAATTCAAGTTGGCCGCTGGCAGCCATTTTGTACAAAATTAGGTGCGATCAGATTTTTGCGCAGAACTTCCATATGAAAGTGCTGATTTGAATAATTTTTTGTATGACTGTTTAGTACCATGGGATACATCACATATAGTACGGGTTTTTTTCTCGTGCGTTTATTATGCAAATTAGACTAACTATGTATTTAGAGTTACTTTCAGCACTGTAAGTGCAAATGCCAATACAGCTCGGGCTAGAGGCCATATTTATGAACCGATCTTTACAAAACTTCTTGGGTACCTTGGTATCACCGTGGGACGAGAACGAGTGTTTTTGAGTCCGGTCCGAAATTCAAGATGGCCGATGGCAGCCATTTTGTACAAAATTAGGTGCAATCAGATTTTTGCACAGAACTTCCATATTAAAACGCTGATTTGAATAATTTTTGTGTGTGAATGTTCAACATCACATATAATACAGGTTTTTTTCTCATGCAAAAATTATGCAAATTAGATGAACTTTGATTTTTTCAGTGCTACTAACACACAGTAAGTACACAGGTCAATACGGCTTGGGCTAGAGTCTGTATTTATGAACTGATCTTCACAAAACGTCATGGGTACCTTTGTTATCACCTTGGGATGAGAACGAATGTTTCTGGGTGCGGACCAAAATTCAAGTTGGCTGCCAGTGGCCATTTTGTACCGAAATTAGGTCTAATCAGTTTTTTGTACACAACTTCTATACGGCTCAGACTAGAGGCTGTATTTATGAACCAATCTTTACGAAACTTCTTGGGTACCTTTGTTATCACCGTGGGATGAGAACAAGTGTTTTTGGGTGTGGTCCGACATTCAAGATGGCCACCAGCAGCCATTTTGTACCAAAATTAGTGCAATCAGTCTTTTGTACAGAACTTCTATATGAAAGTTCTGGTTTGAATAAATTTTTGTATGAATTTTAGTAACATGGAATACATCACATATAGTACAGGTTTTTTTCTCGTGCAGAAATTATGCAAATTAGATGAACTTTGATTTTTTCAGTGCTACTTACACACTGTAAGTACACAGGTCAATACGGCTCGGACTAGAGGCTGTATTTATCAACCGATCTTTACGAAACTTCTTGGGTACCTTTGTTATCATCGTGGAACGAGAACGAGTGTTTTTGGGTGCAGTCCAAAATTCAAGATAGCTGCCAGTGGCCATTTTGTACCGAAATTAGGTCCAATCAGTTTTTTGTCACAACTTCAATACAGCTCGTATTTATGAACTGATCTTCACAAAACTTCTTGGGTACCTTTGTTTTCACCTTGGGACAGGAACAAGTGAGTTTCGGGGTGCCTTTGTTATCACTTTGCTATGAGAACAAATATTTTGGGGTTCAGTCAGACCCACTCTGGGACACAAAGATTTCTTTTCTAGTTTAGCATCTGACTGTCACCCACCTTTACAATACTTTACCTATACATTTGTTACAGGCTGCGGTCAGTATTTATGTACAGACTGTTACAATACTTTTTATGTATCTTTGTTATCAGGTCATTACCTAGATGTTTGTCATTGCTGTGTCACATACTATACATGTACATGTCTTAACAATTTGAGCTACAGTGTCATTGACACTTTCATTATGGAAATAATATGGGTGAACAAAACTATTTGGTATTGGCATCGGTATCGGCCGATAGTAAATCAAAACTATTTGGTTTCAGATGAATAGGCAAATCTCTTATCGGCTCATCACTATTTGTTGCCTTTGTTTTTTTTTACCAGGAAGTGTTTTGAACGAGTTTCAGAATGTTTTGGCATCACTGACCTCAATTAGATGGCCTGTTGGTTTTTCCCAGTTGGCCTGTTTTCAGTTTGGAGGGCTTTGTTAACCTCAATATGGAGACGGTTGTACGTTGTTTTGAGGTCAGCTTTTTTGAGGGGTCGTTTTCTGCTTTGAGAGCTCGAAGCGCTTTCCGTTTGGTTTTGATTAATGAGAGTGTGTTGCCTGGGATAGTACTTCTCCAGGGGCGCACTTCTTTTGGGCATATTTCATGAAGGGTTGAGTTGATGATTTTTTCTAAGCCCTTGCACTGGGCTTCGAGTTCAGTGGCGTTTGATAGAGAGCTGTCGGTGAGTTTGACATTGATGATGTCGCGGTAGAGGTTCCAGTTTATTTTTCTAAAATTTCTGCAGAAAGAAGGGGGGCGGGGGGAGGGGGTACCTGAGGGGGCCATTGCCTATTGGATTGAAGCTGGGACCGGGAGGTGGTCGCTGCCCAGGTCATTATCAACGACCCAGTGGTCGTCGATGTGATTTATGAGAGAATCGCTGGTGATTATTAGATCAAGGATTTCGGATGGAAATAGTGGGTTGCTGATGTAAGTTGCTTAGTTGTCGTTCAAAACCACGTGTAAGTTATATGTAAGTTATGTTTTTTGGTGATTTCAAGAAGGGCTTTACCATTGGGGTAGTTTTTTTGCAGCCAAAGTATAGGTGTTTGGCTTTGAAGTCGCCGAGGAAGATACAGTGTTTGTATTTCCTCATGAAAAATTCAAAGACTTTGTCAGATACGATTTTTTTGGGGTCTTTGTAATAACAAACAATCGCTATGTTTTTATTATCGGCTGTGATTTCGGTTGCAATCACCTCGGCATCGAGGTGATCAGTTTTAATGGTTTTACTTTTGATGTTCTGCTTTATTAGAAGAGCAATGCTGCCACCTTTGGTGACATGTCGGTCTCTTCTAATAAAGCAGAATCCACTGAGTGAGAAGTTTTTATCTTTGTTTAGCCAACTTTCGCATAAACAGACTATGTCTGTATTTTCAAAATATCGGCTCATTTGGAATATTTTTATTATTAACGCTTCTCGCATTCCACATGGCTATTTGAAATTTATTCATGATGGGTGTGATAATTAATCGCGGTGATTGGTTATTAATTAGTAGCGGCTTTTAGTTAGTATTTATTGTGGCTTTGACTAGAGATTCCGAGATTTGAGTTCTGAATAGCCAAGACGCTGATCGGCTAACGTCTTGGCATATGTCACCCAAATTGGTATTGACATGTTTGTTCAGTACTGAGTAGAGTGCTCCCACAACTAATGTCTTCATATTTGTTTGTCAGCTTTCTTTTGAAGTGTTGATTGAGGTATTGATTGACGTGTGTTGAAATAAACTTTGGGGTGCAGTATTTGCCA
Source organism: Pictodentalium vernedei (assembly GCA_031216915.1). Taxonomy (NCBI): domain Eukaryota; kingdom Metazoa; phylum Mollusca; class Scaphopoda; order Dentaliida; family Dentaliidae; genus Pictodentalium; species Pictodentalium vernedei. The sequence goes on from CM062289.1 coordinate 22,154,033, forward strand.
TTGTGATGGGAGTGGCAAGATTTTTATACCCCCGCTTCGAAGAAGTGGGGGCTATATAGGAATCGCCCTGTATGTCCGTCCGTCCGTCCGTACGTCTTTCTGGACATGAAATTCTTGTGTGCGCAACTCCTCCTACATTTATCAATCAATTTGGACAAAACTTTTCAGACATCATCACTACTAAGTGAACATGCGCATATTCCAAGATTTTTGATCTGCGACAATTTTAACCAGGTTATCTCCCTTTGACTTAGATTTATTTTGTCTTTCCATCCAAACAAATTCTTGTGTGCGCAACTCCTCCTACATTAATGAACCGATTTTGATGAAACCTTTCAAACATCATCTCTACTAAGTGAGCATGTGCATATTCCAAACTTTTTAATCTGCGACAATTTTAACCAGGTTATCTCTCTTGAACTTTGATTTAATATGGGTTTCTACATGAAATTCTTGTGTGCGCAACTCCTCCTACATTTATCAATCAATTTGGATAAAACTTTTCAGACATCATCACTACTAAGTGAACATGCGCATATTCCAAGATTTTTGATCTGAGACAATTTTAACCAGGTTATCTCCCTTTGACTTAGATTTATTATGTCTTTCCGTTCAAACAAATTCTTGTGTGCGCAACTCCTCCTACATTAATGAACCGATTTTGATGAAACCTTTCAAAGATCATCTCTGCTAAGTGAACATGTGCATATTCCAAACTTTTTGATCTGCGACAATTTTTACCAGGTTATCTCTCTTGAACTTTGATTTAATATGGGTTTCTGCATGAAATTCTTGTGTGCACAACTCCTCCTACATTTATCAATCAATTTGGACGAAAGTTTACAGACCTCATCACTACTAAGTGAACATGCGCATATTCCAAAATTTTTGAGCTGTGGCAATTTTAACTAGGTTATCTCCCTTTAACTTAGATTTATTATGGGTTTCTACATGAAATTCTTGTGCGTGCAACTCCTCCTACATTTATCAATCAATTTGGACAAAACTTTTCAGACATCATCACTACTAAGTGAACATGCGCATATTCCAAGATTTTTGATCTGCGACAATTTTAACCAGGTTATCTCCATTTGACTTAGATTTATTATGTCTTTCCGTTCGAACAAATTCTTGTGTGCGCAACTCCTCCTACATTAATGAACCAATTTTGATGAAACCTTTCAAACATCATCTCTACTAAGTGAACATGTGCATATTCCAAACTTTTTGATCTGCGACAATTTTAACCAGGTTATCTCTCTTGAACTTTGATTTAATATGGGTTTCTGCATGAAATTCTTGTGTGCGCAACTCCTACATTTATCAATCAATTTGGACGAAAGTTAACAGACATCATCACTACTAAGTGAACATGCGCATATTCCAAAATTTTTTAGCTGTGGCTATTTTAACTAGGTTATCTCCCTTTAACTTGGATTTATTATGGGTTTCTACATTAAATTCTTGTGCGTGCAACTCCTACATTTATCAATCAATTTTGACGAAACCTTTCAAACATTATCACAACTAAGTGAACATACGCATATTCCCAAATTTTTGATCTGCGACAATTTTAACCAGGTTATCTCCCTTTAACTTGGATTTATTATGGGTTTTCAAATGGGATTCTTGTGTGTGCAACTCCTCCTACATTAATGAACTGATTTTGAATACATGTTGCACATTGTAAATGTGTTTTTCCAAATGTAAACCATATGTGTGTGGGCTCTTTAAGTATTCAGTGCTGTTCTGTGGAAGGCCACATGCAAATACAAATTTCAACAACAAAAAATGATCTTTATGTATACATTTCCTTATGGCCTTCACCTACATGATCAGAAGTGCATTCCTCTAAAAACCCAAAGCGGGGGTATTAATCACCTTCAGTGATAGTTCTAGTTTTTATTGTGTCCAAAATGTTTATATTTTTATACTGTACCAATGACCCAGACTTAGCTGGTGCTAACTCTAACAAAACCAGGACCAAACACAAATTTTGCCCATCAATCCCCAAAATTTGCATCCAAAACAAAAAGAAATCATGTCCTAAAGGACCTCCATACTACGCCTCTACTGCGCATGCGCAGTGACGCAGTCGTCCCGAAATTGGCGCCAATTATCATTCTCTGTTTGGCCCTTCATCAGTCAACATCTCACTGATCTTTGTGCTTGTAAATCTCAGTTTAAAGGATGCCAGACACGTAATTTTTGGAGAAAATGTGATTCTAAGGAGGATAGAAGGAGGAGAGGAAAAAGAAGTGGCAAAAAATAATCAGGGCTGTACTTAAAATTTTTTGATGAAATTATGTTAAGTTGCCTATTTTCGAGGCATGGGCCTCTTGTTGTCATTCTTGCTAATTGTTGCACTGCTTATTCAGTGTTTCCTCTCCCCTAGCCTTCTAAAGTCCCCCCTGGCAATTCTCCCATGCTTTTGGCATATTTTTGAGAAATTTCATTTCTAAAATTTCCTGGGAGAGTTGCTTGGTTACAGAATGTTTTCTGTTATTTTCCCCATAGTTACGTTTTCACCCATGGGTGTATAACGTTTGTGTTCTGCATCTTCCATCTGATGTTCTACAGATTCTCCCCTGGGAGTCTCTGTTTTGCATCAGATAGAGTGTAATTGATGACTGATTCCGGGCCAGTTTTTTCAGTGCCTGGAGTCATGTTTTCTAGTGTGTTTACACTGTTTGTTTTCATTGGCAACAGCCTTTTTTGAGGGGGGCTGTTTGCCTTTGTGGTAGTTTATCTCATTATAAGATACATTTATATTATCCGAAAGTGTCTCATTAATTATTTTATATAAATTTAAAATTTTTGACCACACTTTGCCATCGGATCCATCGGGGCTCAACGTTACTTTTCAGCAACTTGGGCTTCTCTGAAAAAATATTTTTTCAAAATTATTTTGTTTTGCAATTGTTTTTTCATTTATTAATGGATCATGTTATTATGTATCTTTGTGTCAGGGGTTTTTGCGAGTAACTAGGACTTATTGTTGTTCTTTCACAATGAAGGGACGTTGTTCATATTGTAATAGGAAGAAATCTTCCTCTGACTTTCATGATCATTGTATTAATTGTAGTCGGTGTTCTCGCATTAATCCCTGTCCTATATGTGAACATTGGGATGAGAAACATTGGAAACGTGTGTCACGATATGTTGTTTCTGGAGAAAGAGCGATGCCGGCTCTTTCTCCACAAGGTCACTCTACTCTCTCAGTTTCTATTTCAGAGGAACCAGAACAGGGTGATGTTTCCATGTTATCTTCTTCAAGTATGCGTCCGTCGTCACAAATGAATTCAGAGCTAGCGGCAAAAGTGCTCATGGAGATTAGACAAATGTCGTCCGCTAGCTCGCCCGGTGTAGCGTCCATTCACCGAATGGTTCGGCAGCCGGGTTCGTCCGATGCGGTCCAAGAGGAAATTTTGGGTGATGCGAGCACTATAAACATAATAGATGCACACCCAGTGACGGCGGATAGTAAGCGAGAACGGAGAAAGCCTTTTAGTCCGGTTCCTAGCTCGTCCAGGTCCAGCCGGGCCGCGAGCGAGAGAGGTCCCTCTCTCGTACAACAACATCTGGGACCAGATGTTGTGGTACAAAATGTGTCTTTAGCGGAGCATACGTCCGTCACTCGGGACGCTCCGTTGTATAAGCAGTCCGCAGAGACTGTTAAGGCTTCCTCTTCTCGTCAGCGCACACGACCGCACCTTGGCTGCGTGACCGCTGATATATTACCAGCTTCGCCGATGAAGGATTCTTCGGCGACCAGGTCACACCATCCGGCAGCCAGGGATTCGAGACCGATGGACTCCGGACGTTCGCATAGGAAAAGTATGCGGGAGCCATCTGATGCGGAGCTGCCCTCGGCGAAGCAGCGAAAGACTGCGCCTCCGCAGGTCTCGATGCCGGACATTCTTGTGCAGATAGCACAGCTTATCGCAGCATCCCAGCAGCCGACAGAAACGGTGTCGGATCGAGAATTATCCGACGGCGCTGGGTCGGTACGCTCCACTGAAGCATCGGGGGCGGACGACCGGGAACATCGTGAGGTCCGACCGGATGGTGAAAGGGATACGGATGACTTGGAGCTATCCCTTTCGGAACAACATAAAGCTGCCGTGGACTTCATCCGGCACTTTCTCCCTCAAGTTGTTCCGTCGGGCCAGACTGCTGCGCTTCCGGACAAGAGAATTATAGCGTCATTGGACTCTGAATTTTTTGAGCGGTTCAGGGACATCGCTCCCGAGTTTCCGTCGCAGTCCAATAATGTTGCTAGAACATTTGAATTATTGAACGACGCTATATTTAAACTTGCTTCCAGGACGGGGAAAGCAGGTTTCTTGTCCGCTAATACTCTCAACCTGCCTTTCATTAATGCAAGGAATAAATTCGATACGGCAGGACAGGGTATACCGAGAGTTCCTCTGCGTATGGACGACGAGGCGGAAGACTTAGAGCTATCATTACCGTCGTCAGCTTCTATTCCAACCGCGGTGTTGGAAACAGCTATTGCGTCTAACAGAGCCAATTTAGATGCCTTATCTTACGCAGATCACCTTACTAAGGCGTTATCACTGCGCCTTCAAGGGGAAGAGTTTCAGGATATACAATCCTCTTTAAGACTTCTTTCAAGGGCAGTAGCTTATTCCACGTGTAACTCCGCCCTTTCAGTGGCAAATCTGGAGTTGGTTAGACGTGACGCAGCCCTAGCTACATCCACACTAGTGGATTCTAAGGTGAAGAACTCTCTTAGAGTCGCTTCGGTCTCAAGAGAACTTCTCTTTGACGGCAAGCTTTCCGCTATTTATGATAAAATTAAAAAGAAAGCTAATGATTCTCTGTTGTTCAGATCGGCTCCTAAAAAGTCGGATACAGCAGACAGGAATAAGACAGGCACTTCTGGGTCTAATGCGCCCAAGAGAGGTTCCTATAGAGGTTCCGGTGCGTCCTCTTGGTCTTATTCGAGAGACCGTCAGGATAGCGACTCTCGTTCGGGACGTCCTTCAGGCCGGGACAATCGGTCGGACGCCCCGAGGTCGACGAGGCGAGGTGCGGGTCGTGGAAGACGTGGTTTCTCCTACCGCAGGCCTCGCAGGTCCAGGAGGTGATGGCTTAAACCTCTATCGCGTTCCGGTTGGCGGAAGGTTGTCGAGTTTTTCACAAGAGTGGGCGTCGATTACGGACGACCCTTGGGTGAGAGGAGTGACTTCGGAAGGTCTAAAGATATCCTTCAAACGAAAGCCTCCATTAACTCGAAGTCCAAAGTGGACTCATCTTCCGTCAAATCCACAGAAAAGAGACGCTCTGTTATCAGAGGTGCAGTCTCTTTTAATGAAGAACGCGGTAGAGGTCGTAGAAAACCAGGAATCTCTGGGATTCTACAGCCATCTGTTTCTGGTTCCGAAACCAGACGGCTCGTTCCGTCCAGTCATAGATTTGAGCTGGATAAACAAGCTGATCGTCGCTCCAAAGTTTTATATGGAGACGATTCGATCGGTCAGAGCGAGTATTCGGGTGAACGATTATGCAACGAGCATAGATCTCAAAGATGCGTACTTTCACGTCATGGTACATCCGACATTCCGAAAGTATCTACGCTTTGCAGTCCTGGGAGTGGTGTATCAATTCCGGGCGATGTGCTTCGGATTGAATCTAGCACCCTGGGCTTTCACTCGGGTAATGAACTCGGTAATGATCTACTTCCAAGCTCATTCGTCTGCGGTAACGTCGGCCTACCTGGACGACATTCTTCAGAGGTACGGCAACGAGTTAACGCTTCAGAACGATGTTCAGAATCTTCTTCTATTGCTCCGACGTCTCGGTTTTATAGTAAACGAGGAGAAGTCAGATCTGGTGCCGTCCAAGTCATTCACTCATCTGGGAATGAGCTTCGAGACGCACAACAATCTCGTTCGTCTGCCGTTAACCAGAGCGAAATTAGTCAGTTGTTACGCTCGCTATTGTCTGCACGCAGACAAAGTCACGGCGAGAGAATTTATGAGACTGATAGGTCTGTGCGGAGCCGCCGCGGATCTCATTCCGATGGGGCGGCTACGCACACGTCCTCTTCAAATTTTCCTGACTCAGAATTGGAGTGTGAAAATTCATTCGCTCGATGTAGACGTTCTCTTGTCAGATCAAGTGAAACAAGAGATTCAGACTTGGGCAAACATTCAGTGGTTAACTCAAGGAGTTCCGCTGCAGTTGCCGGATCCGAGTTTTACCGTTATGACGGATGCCAGTCAAACAGGTTGGGGTGCATCATTAATCCCAACGGATTCGAGATGCCAGGGTCTTTGGGATCCGCAATTCCTGTGCAAGCACATAAACATCAAGGAAATGATGTCAATTTGGCTTGCGTTACGTCACTGGATGGACATTATTCACGATGCTCATGTCCAAATCCTATCCGACAATACGACAGTAGTGGCGTATATACGGAATCAGGGAGGCACTCATTCAGTTCCGTTGTTCAATCTAACGGAAAGAATCCTTCTGTTTGTGTTAGAACATCACGTTCTTCTTTCGGTCCGTCACATACCGGGTCGTCTGAATGTGCTAGCAGACTCCCTTTCACGAAAGGGTCGCTTGTTGCCGTCGGAGTGGACTCTCAACAAACAAGTATTCAATCAGATTTGCTACCAATGGGAACGGCCAATGATAGACTTATTTGCGACACATCTCAACAATCAGTTGCAGACGTATGTGTCTCCGTGTCCGGATCCAAGAGCATTTGCAGTAGACGCTCTGTCGATCCCTTGGGACGGAATGATAGGATATGCGTATCCTCCAGCGCCGTTAATTCAACAAGTATTGCTAAAGATAAAACAATCTCAATGCAAGATTCTGTTGGTAGCATCTCTGTCGCCACAGAGACCGTGGATAAATCTACTCAGGTGTCTGTTGTGGGACCTACCGCGGAAGCTTCCTCCACGAGAGGATCTTCTTTCGCAGGGGAAATCGCGCCAATTCCATCACAACCCGCAAGGTCTCAACCTTCACGTTTTTCCGTTGTGCGGTCCTTCTTGCATGGCAAGCACTTTACAGGACGAGCAGTGGACGCGATTTCTAACTGTAGGAGGGTCTCCTCTTCGCTAAACTATGCGGCTAAGTGGAAGGTTTTTCGTCGTTGGTGTAGGGATCATTCTGTAGATATATTTGATCCCTCTATACCAGACATTGCAAACTTTCTAGTATACTTGTTTGACGAAATCAAACTGCAGCCTGTTACTATAAAGGGTTATAGATCTATGTTATCTGATACCTATGCACATCATGATAGTTTACAAATTGGATCTAATGTCTCTTTATCGAAGTTTGTTAGAAACTTTTCGATAAATAGACCCAGAACTCTTAGATTAATTCCTAAGTGGAATTTAGCTTGGGTTCTCCTTAAATTGAAGGAAAAGCCATTTGAACCTCTTGGGACAGTAGATTTCAAATTCTTATCTTATAAGACAGCTTTTCTCTTAGCTTTCTCTTCTGCCAGAAGAGTCAGTGAGCTTCATGCACTATCGGTGGATGATTCTCATTATCGTAGTGTTGGGAACACTATCACCTTCACTACTAATGTGGGTTTTTTAGCTAAGAATCAGGCTCCTAATAAATATCCGGAACCTATTGTTATTAAGGCTCTTCCGTCTTCAGACGGGCGTAGGCCTTTACTCTGTCCTGTTAGAGCACTACGTATCTATAAACAGAGATCTCAGTTTATCAGAAAGGGACGGAAACGTTTCTTTCTGTCTTTGATGCCTAATAGAAAGGACATTTCAGTCCATTCTATTGCTAGATGGATTCAGTTAACTATCCGTACTGCTTATGAAGATTTATCTTCTTCTCAGCAGTCTGTGCTTAAGATTTCTGCTCATGAAGTAAGAGCTCTTTCTACTTCCTGGGCTTATGCTAATAGTGTTGCTATTACAGATTTAATGAAGGCTGCTTATTGGTGTCAGCCATCCACATTTACGAATTTTTTGTCTCAGAAATATTGAGTCCATTTCTGGAGACCTGCATTGTTTAGGTCCGTTATCTGTTGCTCAGAATGTCGTCCACTAAACAGTTGCAACTATAGTTATGCAGGCTTTCTGTTCCGGCAGTGACTCCGTCCGGCTGCCCTCTTCGCTCTGGGCTATTTGACCCAGGGCAAGGGGAAGGGGGGGGGGGGGGGCGGGTGTTCCCTTAGGTCACCTGCTTTATAGTGAAAAGCAAGGGAATGCCTCCTCCAAGTCAGTATTTCTGAGTCGCTTCCGGGATGGTTTTAAAGTGTAATATTAATGTTTAAATTCATTCATGTCTTATTTTTAAAGTGTAGCTTGGTGTGAAGCATTTGTATATGTCAAGTGTCAAACGGGCTTTAATATACAATACTCGGACACTTTTAAATGATTATAAAGAGTCTCAATTCTCTGGACTACTTTATTTATTGGCTTGCTTTAAAAATAATTAGTATCTTTCTAATTTAATATTAAATAAGAAAGATACATGTAAAGCCTAATACTCCTTTTCTCCTTAAGGGGTTACCTCTTTACTATATAGTTGAGCTTATTGGATTTTCCTCTATGTCCTAGGCCCTCCAGCCTGTTTACTATTCAGCTAAGTCTGGGTCATTGGTACAGTATAAAAATGTTAAAAAATTTATAGTAATTTATATATTTTTTATACTTACCAATGACCCAGACGGGGATGGCCCTCCCTGGAGTTGGGAACTCTTGCCTCCCCGCTGAGTACATAGCGCTGACCAGGCACTGCCAGTAAGAATGATAATTGGTGCCAATTTCGGGACGACTGCGTCACTGCGCATGCGCAGTAGAGGCGTAGTATGGAGGTCCTTTAGGACATGATTTCTTCTTGTTTTGGATGCAAATTTTGGGGATTGGGGGGCAAAATTTGTGTTTGGCCCTGGTTTTGTTAGAGTTAGCACCAGCTAAGTCTGGGTCATTGGTAAGTATAAAAAATATATAAATTACTATAAATTTTTTAACTTTCAGAACCGCCAGGTCGATTTGAATCGAGTTTGGTATGTGGTACTATTAGGTCAAATGTACTTGGTTCATGAAAAAAAACAGAAAAAAAAGATATCTCTCAATCCTCAGGTGCCAAAAATAGTTAAATTTTCAAATTCCCATATTGCCAAAACAGCACAGACTAGATGACCTTGGACCAGCAGAATAGAATGATGGAAAAAAAGCAAGTAGTTGTGTCATGAGGTTCACTGATTGGTCAGTTTGAACCCAATTTGGTATGTGGTATATTATTGGCTCGTATGTACTTGATTCGTACAAAATAAATTTCCACATGGCTCCATGAGAATCTGAGGAGCTAAAAATACAAAAATATTTGAATGCCCATATTTTGAACGGTTACCTGTCCAAATACTTTATTATTGGTATTTAATATCTTTTATCATCATTATCCTCAATAGTCATTTCAAAATTTTATTGAAAAGTACCATTTGGACTTCGCTGGAAATTAGCGGTGAACATTTCTGTTTTTCATATTCTATTCATTGTTTGTTAATGTGTGTTTCTTGTCTTTTGGTTAGTTTGTCCCCAACATTACAGGGCTGGTACCATCATGCATCGAGAAGAATCCTATTGATATTCAGTTGTGTCTGTGATAGATCAAGGTTATTGTTGCGAAAACTAGTGCTCTTTTGGTATCGGGGTGATAACAATAGTTTTATTTATCATAGCTCAGCCAAACTTGCAGAAAGTAATCATTAAAAATAAAACTTTGTCAATTGTCGGGTTTTGCTGGGCAATAACTTTTGTTCCCCAAAACACCGGCTTGCCAAACTTACTCTCGGGATCCAAATAATCATACATGTATGATTATTTATTTTTGGAAAAAAATCCACCCTGTATGGACCTTATTTGGGTCTGTATGATTATTTAATTTTGCCTAAGTTCTATATGCTGCAAAAAATTATGTTCCCAAATCTAAACATTGCTGTCTACAAAGAGTAAATACAGTAGTTAAATTACATGACATTCAACAAAGTAGTAACTAGTAAATATGTTTTCCGTGGGAACCCCCGGAAGTAGGCAGCACTTGTTTACTGTGGTAAACCATTTCTGCTTTACTGGTAAAATAGGACCCAGTCACCATTGCTTGGGGTGAAAGTCCTCTAAAATGCGCAACATGTGCATAAACGATTGGCTAAACTTGACTTTATGTCCCTGTTGTGTCTCGATTAGCCACGGTGCATAAATATGTGACGTTAAACACCACGAAACAAACAAAATATGTTTTCATATAAAATCTCACCAAAAATAATCTTTAAAATGAATATTGAGGCTATTTTGAAAGAAAAAAAAAATCCACCCTGTACTATTATTTGGGTCTGTACTATTATTTAATTTTTTAGGATTTTCCACCCTGTACTATTATTTGGGTCTGTACTATTATTTGGATCCCGAGAGTACTTGGTTGACACCGATCTGTGAAAGGTCAAAATCATGGTTTAAAAAAAGCAATATCTTTTGGGTGTCAGGGTGATAAGATTAGTTCCATTTATGAAGGTCATTGGACTATTACTATGAATAGAAATTTGTCGAAAATTGTTTTTGTAGTCAGACTATTGGCTGACACTTATATTCATAGTTATCTGTTCTTATTCTTATCCACCAGTAGCATGTATGGAGTTAATTCAAAATAAAAGCCAAGGATATTGCTAGATGGCATAAGACTATTGGCTGACACTTACATTCATAGTTATCTGTTCTTATTCTTATCCGCCATTAGCATGTAAGGAGTTCATTCAAAATAAAAGCCAAGGATATTGCTAGATGGCATAAGACTATTGGCTGACACTTACATTCATAGTTATCTTCTTATTCTTACCCACCACTAACATTTCAGGAGTTAATTCACATTAAAAGCCAAGGATATTGCTAGATGGCATAAGACTATTGGCTGACACTTACATTCATAGTTATCTGTTCTTATTCTTATCCACCAGTAACATTTCAGGAGTTAATTCGCATTAAAAGCCAAGGATATTGCTAGATGTCATAAGACTATTGGCTGACACTTACATTCATAGTTATCTGTTCTTATTCTTATCGACCAGTAACATTTCAGGAGTTAATTCACATTAAAAGCCAAGGATATTGATAGACGACAGTAAGACTAATGGCTGACACTTATATTCATAGTTATCTGTTCTTATTCTTATCCGCCATTAGCATGTATGGAGTTAATTCAAATTAAAATCCAGGGGTATTGCTGGTAGAGATGGGCGGTATTGGAACTTTGAGTTCGGTATCGGTTTCGGTATTTTTGTGAGGGCATACCACGGTATCGATTCGGTATTCGGTATGTGACTTCAGATTCACTGATAGTATCAAAGGGGAATCCATGTCAGAAAAATACAGAATAAGTTGTTCTTGTATCATTCTATCACAGTGCTACACATGCCACTGTTAATGGGCTCAGCATTGTCATTCTTTTGTCAACACAGATCATATCTACAGTAATTTGGTGACATGTTCTAAATACGCCTTAACCTTTCAAGCTCCACTTAAGGCGTCTGTAATCATAGAATGTGTGTCCTGAAGATGTCGTCTTTAGGTGGGCCTGATGACAATAGTCAAATTATCTGATCAGTGATTTCTAGCCAAGTCTTGGCTGCCTGTTAAGGCAGCCAAGACTTGGCTAGAAATCACTGCTAAGCAACTGGACATGTACAGGTCGTAGACTATTGATAATTTAGTACAACTGCCCAGACCCTTAAGGCTTAACAAAACTGAAAAATAAAATCAGTCACTTCTTTCATGAAAATGAACACTTCAACTGCTATCAATCCTCATCAAGGCCTTATAAATAGCGAATGCACAGGGAAAATTGAAAATACCGTTGGTTTCGGGATTTAAAGATTGGGTCGGTTCGGTTTTTCGGTGTCCCCATGATATCGGTATCGGTTCGGTTTTTCGGTATATTGCCCATCTCTAATTGCTGGATGGCAGTAAGATTATTGGCTGACACTTACACTCATAGTTACTTGTTCTTCTTCTTTTCAGAAAATGTTGCGATATGAACCGAGTCAGAGAGTTTCTGCAAAAGCAGCCCTCAGTCATCCCTACTTTGAAGGCGTTTGCAAGAACAAACCACCAATGATGAAGTGCTAAAACAATTTTTACTTTTTAGCTTGATGCTTCTCTGTATTATGGAACCATGTTTTTAAATAGGTAGCCTTCTGCATTCAATAGTTTGAACTCTACCATGAAGGTATCATTGTATCGATTTATGGGGTGGTTATTCTTTTACCTAATTCAGCCATAAGCAACCAGTGTTATTCACAAAAATCCCTATTCAAATAATATTTCTTCACATGTGAGCATCTAGTTTTAATATTTTTATACTGTACCAATGACCCAGACATAGCTGGTGCTAACTCTTAAAATATAGGGCCAAACACAAATTTTGCCCCCCAATCCCCAAAATTTGCATCTAAAACCAAAGAAAACATGTCCTGAATGGCCCTCCACACTTCACCTCTACTGCGCATGCGCAGTGTCAAGGACGTTCCGAAATTGGCGCCATTAATCATTCTTAGTTTGGCCCTTCATCAGTTAACATCTGACTGATCTTTGTGCTTGTAAATCTCAGTTTAAATGATGTCAGACACATAAATATTAGTGAAATGGTGATTCTAAGGAGGTTAGAGAAGGAGGAGAGGAAAAATGTGTGACAGAATATTATCAGGGCTGTAACTTAAAAATTTTTAATGAAATTATGTTAAGTTACCTATTTTCGAGGCAGCAGCCATTTTGTTGTCATTCTTGTTATTTAGTTACACTGATTTTTCAGTGTTTTCCTCTCTCCATTTCCTTTAAGTCCCCTCTTGCTATTTTCCCATGCTTTTGGCATAGTTTCTGTAATTATTATTACTAAAATTTCTTGGGAGTTTTAGCTGAATAACAGAATGAATTCTGTTCTTTTCCCCATGTTTACGTCTTCACCTATGGGTGGTTAGGCATTGTGTTCTGCATCTACCATCTGATGTTCTGCAGTTTCTTCCCTGGAAGTCTCTGTTTTGCATCAGATAGTGTATTTTTGGTAACTGATTTCGGGCCTGGGTGCCTGGAGTCTTATTTTAGTGTTTTTACACTCATTGTTTACATTTACAACAGCCCTCTGTGTGAGGGGGGGATTTCTTGAAAATAATATCTTGATGTTAATTTAATCATAACTAGATACATTATTATTGTTCTTAAGTGTTGAATAAATTGTTTAAAATATTTTTAAATTTTTTGTCCACACTTAGGCTTGGGATCCATTGGGGCTCAACGTTACTTTTCAGAAACTTGGGCTGTTCCGAAAAAATATTTTTTCAAAATATTTTGATTTCAATTATTTTTTCTATGTTAATGGATCATATTATTATTATGTATTTTGATTGTCAGGGGTTGGTGCGAGTACCAGGACTTTGTTTTCTTTTCACATTGAAAGGATTTTGATCAATTGTAATAAGAGGAAGTCTTCCTCTGACTTTTATAATCATTCTATATGTAGTCAGTGTACTCGCATTAACTCCTGTTCTGTATCTGATGATTTCGATGACAACATGGGAAGCGTATGTCATGGTATGTTAGTGGGGAATTGGACATTCCGGTCCTTTCCCCGCAGGGTCACTCTACTTTATCAATTTATATTTCAGACGATCAAGATTAGGGTGATGTATCTGTGATGTCTTCCAACAGTGTGCCTCCGCCGTCACAATTAATGAAGGGCTAGCGGAAAAGTGCTCATGTAAATACGCCAATTGCCTAAGAGGACCCTAATAGGTTCAACGGCCTTTGACGTCCGCTAGCTCGCCCGGTGTAGCGGCCATTCATCGAATGGTTCGGCAGCCGGGTTCGTCCGTTGCGGTCTAGAAGGAGTTTTGGGGTGATGCGAGCACTATAAATCAACCAAATGCACACCCAGTGACGGCGGATTAGAGGGAGAACGGCGGAAGCCTTTTAGTCCGGTTCATAGCTCATTCTGGTCCATCCGGACGACGAGCGAGAGAGGCCCTTATCTCGTACAACAACATCTGGCCCCAGATGTTGTGGTACAAAATGTTTCGCATTCGGAGCATACGTCCGCCGCTCGGGACGCTCCGACATATAGTCAGTCAGGAGAGACTGTCAATAAGGCTTCCTCATTCTCATAGTAGCGCACACGACCGCTCTTGGCTACGTGACCTCGGATATCCAGTCAGCTTCGCCAGTCAGAGAATCATCGGCTACCAGGTCACACCATCCGGTAGCCAGGGACACGAGGCCTGCAGACTCCGGACGTTCGCATAGGAAAGTGTGCGGGAGTCAACGTACACGGAGCTTCCGGTGGCAATGCATCGTAAGATCACTACAGCACAGGCCTCGGGGACGGACGTGCTATCCTAAATAGCACAGCTTATCGCAGCATCCCAGCAACAACTGAATCTGTCGCATAATGTTTTATCCGACGATGCTGGGTCGGGACGCTCCGCGGAAGCGGGTACGGACGTCCGAAAATTTCATCCGGTCCGACGGGATACCGAAAGGGATTCGGAGGATTTCGAGCTTTCCCTTTCGGAACAACATATGCTGTTGTGTATGTCATCTGACTTGATCTTCTACAGGTTCTTTCGTCGGACCAGAATGCTGCGATGCCGGATAAGAAACTGATAGCGTCGGTGGACTTAGAAATTTTTGGTTCGGTTCAGGGACATCGTCCCTCAGTTCCGACATAGTCCAATAATGTCACACAAACTTTCGAATTATTGAACGACGCTATATATTTATTATTATATGCTTGCTATTACCAAGCATTTCTGGTTTCTTTCTTTCAAAAGTGTGCCTCTGTCGTCATAGTTAATGAAGAGCTAGCGGCAATAAGTGCTCATGGAATATGTCTATCGCCTAAGAGGTCCCTTGTAGGATCGACGGAGTGACATTCGCTAGTTCACCCAGTGTAGCTTACATTCATCGAATGGTTCGGCTGCCGGGTTCGTCCGTTGCGGTCTAGGAAGGAGATTTGGGTGGTGCGAGCACTATAATTCCTTTAGTACTCACCCAGTGACGGCGGATTGAGGACAGATCGGAGGAAGCCTGTTAGTCCGGTTCCTGGCTTGTCCAGGTCCGTCCGGGCTGTGAGCGAGAGAGGTCCCTCTCTCGTCCAACAACATAGGGGACCGCATGTTGTGGTTCAGATATTTTACATTCGGAGCATATGTCCGTCGCTCGGGACGCTCCGTTATATTGACAGTCCGAGAGACTGTCGATAATGCTTCCTCATCCTCACAGCAGTGCACACGACCGCACATTGGCTACGTGACCTCGAGTATCCGATCAGTTTCGTCATTCAGTGATTCCACGGCGAACAGGTCACGCCATCCGGTAGCCAAGGGACACGAGGCCTATACACTCCGTTCGCTTGCATATTAGTAGTATGCACGGGGTAACGATAACGGAGCTTCCAGCGGCAATGCATCGTAGGACCGCTTCTCCACAGGCCTCAGTGACGGACGTGCTATCCCAGTTAGCACAGTTTTTTCGCAGCATCCCAGCAATCGACAGTTTCTTGGTCGAATCAAGAATTATCCTACGGCGCTGGGTCGGTGCGGTCCGCGGTTGCATCAGGTACGGACGACCGAACGCTTTATAGGGTCCGACAGGATGGCGAAAGGGATTCGAAAGATTTCGAGTTTTCCCTTTCGTAGCACTGGAAGCTGCCATACATATCTTCCGGCATTATCTTCCAGTGATTGTTATTTCGGAATACATTGCTGCGATGTTGGATAAGAGACTTATAGCGTCATGGACACGGAATTTTGGATCGGTTCAGGGACATTGTCCCTGACTTACCGACACAGTCCAATAATATCATTAGAACATGTGTATTATTTATCGACGCTATATATATATAAGCCTGCTACCAAGCATGATAGTTTAGTTTCTTGTCCGCAATGCTCATTTCTGCCTTTTATCATTTATACGAATAATTTATTTTGGCAGAACAGGGCATACCGAGAGTTCATATGCGTCTAGACGGCATGGTTAAAGACTGGATAATCTTTTTCGCCGTCTATGTCTTTTCCAATCACAATGTTGGAAACGACAATGATGTCTAATAGACTTAACTTAGACGCTTTATCATACGTAATCCACCTTACTGAGGCGTTATTATTACGTCTTCAAGAGAAAGAATTCCGGGATATGATCCTCAATGTGATTTCTTTTGAGGGCAGAAGTTTGTTCACGTATAACTCCGCCCTTCAGTGGCTGCTTGGAGTTGGTTAGACGTGACGCAGCCCGACCTACATCCACGCGCGTGGATAGTAAGGTGAAGAACTCAGAGTCGCTTCGTTCTCGGAGAAGCTTCTCTTCGACGGCAACTTTTCAGCAATCCATGAATTGCTCGATTTACACGTTCTCTTGTCTATCTAGTGTAGCAAGAGATTCAGACTGGGGCAAACATTCGGTGGTTGACTCAGAGAGTGCCACTGCAG
This sequence comes from Pictodentalium vernedei, assembly GCA_031216915.1. NCBI lineage: Eukaryota > Metazoa > Mollusca > Scaphopoda > Dentaliida > Dentaliidae > Pictodentalium > Pictodentalium vernedei. The sequence continues at coordinate 22,170,516 of CM062289.1, forward strand.
TTGCCGGATCCGAGTTTTATAATTATGACGGTTGCCAGTCAAACAGGTTGGGATATAATATTGATCCCAACGGATTTGAAGTGCCAGGATCTTTGGGTTCCGCAGTCTCTAAGTAAGCACTTATCTTCCACGGAATAATGTTTTTTTTTTAGGCTTGCTTTATGTCATTGGATGAACATTATTCAGAAACGCATTCAAAATCCTGTCCGTTAATTCGACAGTAGTGGCGTATCTCCGGAACCAGGGAGGCACTCATTCGTTTCCGTTATTCAATTTAATGGAAAGAATCCTTCTGTTTGTTATAGTACACCAAGTTCTGCTTCAGTCTGTCATATTCCGGGTCGTCTGATTGTTTTACCGGACTCCCGTTCACTTATGGGTCGCTTGTTGCCGTCAGAATGGACTCTCAACAAACAAGTATTCAATCAGATTTGCTATCAATGGGAGCGCCCAATGATAATTTATTTACGACACAACTTGCTTGTCCGTTGCAGACGTATGTGTTTGCTTGGCCGGATCTCTGAGCTTATGTTGTTAACGCTCTATTGATCTAATAGGACGGAATGATAGGATATGCGTATCCTCCTGCGCTGTTGTTTCAGCAAGTATTGCTAAGATAAACAACCACAATACATTTCTGTTGATAGCATCTCTGTCTTCACAGAGACCGTGGGTAAATTTACTCTGATGTCTACTGTGGGACTTAATGCGAAATCTTCCTCCATGAGAGGATCTTTTTTCGCTGGGTAAAATTGTGTCATCTTTATCACAACCTGCAAGGTCTCAACCTTCACGTATTCCGTTGTGTGGTCCTTATTGCATTGTAAGCATTGTACTGGGCGAGCTTTGGACGCGATTTCTTACTATAGGAGAACCTCTTCTTCGCTATACTATGCGGCTAAAGTGGAGGCTCTTCCGTCGTTGGTGTAGGGATCACTATGTTGATATTGTTGATCCCTCCATACTAGTCATTGCAACTTTTTAGTATACTTGTTTGACAAGATCTACTGCAGCCTGTTATTATTAAGGTTATAGGTTTATGTTACCTCATACCTATGCACTCTATGATAGTTTACAATTGAGTCTTATGTCTCTTTATCTAAGTCAGTTAGTAACCTTTCGATAAATAGACTTAGAATCATTAGATTAAATTCCTATACGGAATTTAACTTCGGTTCTTATTTAGCTAAGTAATCATTTGAGCCTCTGGAAACAGTAGTTTTCAAATTCTGACCTTTTAGACAGTAATTCTGTTGGCTTCTCTTTTACTGAAGAGTCAGTGAGTTTCATGCACTATCGGTGGATGATTTTCACTTTCGTAGTTTCGGAATCACTACTTCCTTTACTATTTAGGTTGGATTTTTGCATAAGAGTCAGGCTCCTAATTAATATCCGGAACCTATTGTTATTAAGGTCCTTCCGTCTTCGTACGGGCATAGGCCTTTACTCTGTCCGGTTAGAGTTTATGTATTTATAAACAGATATCTGTTTATTACTACGGGCGTAAGCTTCTTCTGTCTTTGATGCCTAATAGAAGGACGTTACGCTCCATTCTATTGCTAATGGATTCAATTAACTATCGATACTGCTTATGGTATATCATTGACTCAGCAGTTGTGTTTGAGATTTCGGCTCATGAAGTAAGAGTTCTTCTACATCTTGGGCTTACATTAATAGTGTCGCTATTATAGATTTTTGAAGGCTGCTCATTGCGCTCAGCCATCCACATTCATGAATTTTTATCTCAGAAATATCGAGTCCATTTCTGAAGGCCTCTATTGTTAGGTCTATTATCTACTGCTCAGAATGTCATTCACTTAACAGTTGCTACTATAGCTAGGTAGGCTGTCTGTTTCGGCAGTGACTCCGTTCTGCTGCCCTCTTCGCTCTGGGCTATTTGACCCAGGGCAAGAAAAGGGGGGGGGGGGGGGGGGAGGGTGTTCCCTTGGGTCACCTGTTTTACTATGAAAACAAGGGGATACCTCCTCCGGATTTAGTAATTCTGAGCTGTTATTGGGATGGTTGTTTAGTGAGAAGTTTATGTTTTAAAAATTCATTCAGGTCTTAGTTTTTAAAGTATAGCTTTTGAATATAGCACGTGTCAACAGACATTATTATACAATCCTCAGACACTTTTAAGGAGTATAAAGAGTCTCTATTCTCTAGACTTACTTTATTTATTGGCTTACTTTAAAAATTATTAGTATAAGGATTATACTAGATATTAATAGAGTACATGGATGTATGATGCTCAATTTTGGAAGGTGTTGTATCTTTCTAATTTATCATAAATAAGAAAGATACATGTAAGGCCTAATACTTCTTTTTCCCTAGAGGGGATGACTCTATTTTATATAATTGAGCGTATTCCATCTTGCTCTATGTCCTTGGCCCTCCAGCCTTTTTACTATTCAGCTATGTCTGGGTCATTGGTACAGTATAAAAATGTTAAAAAATTTATAGTAATTTATATATTTTTTATACTTACCAATGACCCAGACGGGGATGGCCCTCCCAGGAGTTGGGAACTCTTACCTCCCCGCTGAGTACATAGCGCTTACCAGGCACTGGTTATAAGAATGATTAATGGTGCCAATTTCGGAACGTCCTTGACACTGCGCATGCGCAGTAGAGGTGAAGTGTGGAGGGCCATTCAGGACACGTTTTCTTTGGTTTTAGATGCAAATTTTGGGGATTGGGGGGCAAAATTTGTGTTTGGCCCTATATTTTAAGAGTTAGCACCAGCTATGTCTGGGTCATTGGTAAGTATAAAAAATATATAAATTACTATAAATTTTTTAACTTTTGCCTCAAAAGCATGGTTTTTGACCCCTCAGTGGAATTTGCGTGTTGAGATCATTACAAGGAGGGGTCATAAGCTATAATTTTTTGACAAAAGGTTGAACTTCTTAGTTAAGGAATGTTTTTCTGCAAATGTCATCTGGTTTTTGCAGACTCGAATCTAGAAAGAGATGGTCTGACAGGGTCATGGAGGGGCAGACCCTCCTCCCCTTCAATTTAGGTCTGTTGGAAATTTTTGTTGCCTATCAGAAAAAGTTGGCCGCCTGAATGGCAACATTAACTTTGAAAGAATTTTTAAAAACAAATTAGGGTATGTTACTCCGAATACCTGCGACCTGCACAGGAATTTATGTCAATAATGACAGATTCTTGATCTGCAAGATTCATAAAAATGATAGATTCACAAGAGTTGTACATTAGTAGACAAGAATTGAGAGTCATGTACACAAAAAATGATTGGTTATTATTATTGTTTAAAGATTCACCTCAGTTTAACAAAATTCTTTAAAATGATAATAATAATTAATGAAGTTTTCATACTTGTTTTGTTTTAAAGAAGTACCTTAAGTTATGCTTCAAATTCGTGTTGACAGTCAATGACCCAGAAAAACTCTCAGGAAATATTAACTCTCGCCCCACCAAATTTTTAGATCCTAGCTTCGCCCTTGGTTATTCATATTAGGTAAATGGTTAAAGCGCTGATGGAATATAACTCAGTTTCACTATGCGTGGTAGAAATTGGAAAGATTTCCATGTATCGCATGCATTCCTGTGCTTATGAAATCTGGTAACAAAATCTAATGTAGGTACTGGAAGATAAACTGACCCCAAAGTAGAGTATAAACACGTGTCTCTGTGACACAAAGACTTGGCTATCAAAAACTACTTCTAGTACTTTATATACTACTCAAAAGTTGCTACGGATCACTACATATTTATGCATAAAAAGGTAAATCTGTATGCTTCTATATTTGTTGATTGGGGTTTAACCCTTGACCCAACGAATCGGCCGCATCCACCCACGTAATATGCAAATTCAGCAGCTGAAAAAATATTATTTTTCAAAAAATTTCAACAAAACTATATCATGTGACCCCTCGTTGGAATGAGCTCATTCCAACGAGGGGTCACATGATATGGTTTTGTTGAAATGTTTTGAAAAATTTCAGAAAATGCTATTTAAAATAATAAATTTTGATATCGTCTGTGTTGGATAAAGGGTTAACGATACTTTCAACAACCTGCATGATAATAATATCATGTTGGAAAATTTTATGGGTGGAGAAAGCCTGAGTACTGGTAGAGAACCACTGAGCATTGTGTGTCCTCTCTGATTTACTCTGATTGCACATGCACAAGTTAAAGACAAGATTAGCATTGATGCGGTGTACGACTTTGGTCAACGTGCTGTGTACATGTGATATGCTTGCCTTCAGGTTGTTGAAAGTGTTGTTTACCCTTAACAGCCTGGACAATTATCCTGAATTCACATCTGACCACAGAAGTCCTGGAAATGAGATGAGTGCGAGTTCAATTGCTTCCATCAGCACCCATGTTTTCTATTTTACGAGGGCTAAAAAATGCACGTGTTAAAAAATATTGTGTATACGGTGTGGCCATATAAATGGGTGTTGTTTTGAAAAATCTGCTCTCAGTGGCAAGTTACTGTCATAGTTCAGCAGGTCCTTATATATTTAAAGTTTCTGGTGTTTTGGGTCAGTATTCCCTCAAACTTCACATATATCAACATTTTACAGGTGCAATTTACTCCTGTCTCTGATTTCACGGAGCTTCAAACTGCACACAGCTGGAACACAGCCTGTACACATCCAGTACACATCCAGTGGCTTAACAGTGATTTTCTAGTCGAAACCACTGCCTATGTAATTTGTTTATTGTCAGCAGGACACACTCATGATGGCATGTTAAGTGCACCTGTTCTAAGTTTGGAAAAGTCAGAAATAGGGGGCGCTGTGGCCCAGTAGGTGGAGGTACAGGCGGCAAGCCGAGAGATCCTTGGCTTGAATCCCACCTGCGGCAACCGTATTGTGTCCTTGGGAAAGACCCTTCACCCCCATTGCCCATGTGGGGGCATGGTGGTGTTGTGTACTAAGGCATACTCAAGTCGTTGGTGCACCTGTCTTTAACCACTGCCAGCTAACCCTCTTGTGTGGAGTTAGTATGCTGGGGAGCTGACAGTTGTTCATTGTTGATCAGTGGTTCTCTCTGGGTACTCCAGCTTCCTCCACCTGTAAAACTGTTGTGGTCATGGTTAACCATTGTGCAGAAATACGTGAGCAATAAATAAATGTGAGAAGTAGGAATATAAGGGTTAAACCGAAATAAACAAACACACATAAAAATGTCCACATTTACCTTCTGTGTTCAAATATGTTGACAGGTTAGGGTGCTTATACCAAATTTAGAGCTGTATACCTAAAAAGTTGAAGGGGTGAAGGAGACCTCTGTTCATCTGTTTGCCCATCTGCCTGTTCGTCTATACTAACATTTTCCCTTGTAGCTCAACCACTGCTACTCCGATTTGAATGATATTTTGTGTTGTGAAAGAGCATCATGGTGGAACGATACCTGTGTAGCGTGAGTTTCTCCCACACATTTCTTCCAAGAGTTACAGGCCTTTTTCACTCAGAAAAATTTATGAAAAATGTTTTGTGCATCGGGGCTTTGCATTGCCCTTTCTTGTTTATTTTTGTATATTAGTTAATTTATTTACAGCTTAGTAGTCAGAATACAGGTACAATCCATGAGTGGATGGCCTCACCACCCTCATTGCTGAACAATCTGTGACACAAGTGTATGGTCTTTGCATTTGGATTGATAAACAATTATATTATCTTTAGAACATGGAGAAAATTCTTTTGAATGACATATTTGAGAAGTCGCACTCATATTTTAGTTCAAGAGCACAAATATAAATTTTGTTGAAAAATCTGTTTTGCAGTAATGTAATATACTACTCAAAGTTTGCTAAGCACCAAGTATTTGACACATCATTGTGAAATTTTCTTGTGACACATTTGTGATATTTTTGGTGGGTATGATTGAGGAATGTATTGAGATGGTCCCCAGTGTTTACATTAGCTCTCTTGACAGGCAGACTTTTCCTAACAATCATGGAAAGCATGTACCCTTGATTTTCATGATGTTTTTGTATACTGTCTACATGTACATTAGATGTGTAGGGTAATCAGTCTTCATTTCAACACAAACCCTTGTGGTTTAATGATTGAATATGGCGAATGCAAATGTAAGAAGACATTTGTCTGAAGCAGAAATGTGGCGGGCTGTAGGGATAGTGGAACAAGGGGCAACCCATTGTCAGGTTGGTGAAGCCCTTGGTGTGCACCATACGGTGGTCACCAGAGTCTGGGTAAGAGTTCAGCAGTATGGCACACCAGTCAGACGACATGGTGGTATCGGAGACAGGGCAACATCTGCAGTTGAAGACCAGTTTTTGATCATTCAGGCCCATAGGAACCGCTTTGCCACAGCAACCCAGCTTCGCAGTGACCTTCCGAATGCATCTGGGGTAAATGTTTTGACGCAGAATAACCGGGCAAGGTTGCACAAAGGTAGTCTCTGATCGAGAAGACCATGTATTCGCATTCAGCTGTCCCAGAACCACCGCCAAGCACGATATGAATGGGCCATGGATCACATAGGATGGACCAGAGAAGATTGGCGACCTGTCCTTTTTACAGGATGAGTCCAGGTACTGCCTAGAAAACACAGATAGGCGTTCTAGGGTATGGAGAAGACCAGAAGAGTGATTCCATGCAGCCAGCATTGCTTAGCATGACCACTATGGTGGACGGTCAATAATGGTCTGGGGCGGCATCAGCTGGGATGTACGTACAGAGCTCTCTGTCCTTGACCGTGGTACATTGACTGCACATTAGTATATTGATGTGATTCTGGATGCCCACGTCAGATTGTATGCAGGTGCAGTGGGTCATAGATTCATTCAGTTGAACGATAATGCCTGTCCTCATGTTGCCTATGCTGTCCAAGAGTACCGACTGAGGGAGGAGATTGAGCATATGGACTGGCCAGCAAGATCTCCTGACCTCAATCCAATCGAACATGTCTGGAATGAGTTGCAACTTTCAATTTCAACCTGTCCAGCCCAACGAAAAAGTGTCCAGGAGCTTGGTGCCATGCTGGTCCAAGAATTTAACAACATCCCATAAAGGGCTATCTGAAACCTGATTGGTAGCTGGAGAAGGCATTGTCAAGCTGTAATTAACAATAATGGGTCTCATACTGGATATTGAACCCATACCAGTTCGCTCCGTCAACTTTTGGCAAATTTGAAAAATTTCCTTTTTTACCAATAATATCCATTTTCCATGGTTATCATATTCAAAAGCTAAAAAATAATGTCAAACACAAACAAAATCTTAATTTCTGTTCTTAAATGATTAAAGATAAAATTAAATTAGCAAATTTGAGTAATATATTACTGGGGTAACCCAAGTTCTGCATTACTTGTAAAATAGTATCCAGAACTAACAATGCCTGGAGGTGGAAGACTTCTGAATAACTGCAGGTATAAAGGGATTGACTAATCTTACCTTTATACCAATTGCTGTTATGATATAGCCAGAGTTGCATAAAGTGGACCATAAACACCAATAAATAAATAAATAATAATTAATAAAGAGGATTAAAATTTGCCTACAGTTAAAACTAGAAGTCCTGTCACAAACTGTGCGCTTATCTAGGCTTAATTGCACGTAGGAATTGCGCGCAATTGCCATATCTAATGGCATCCAAAGCACGGCAGGTTCTCCTGGTTACCATTCGCAAACACAGGCAATGTTTCTGCCAATGGACCTCCGGGTTACCCGGAGGTCAATTGGCTGAAACATTGCTTGTGCACAGGCCATATGTACATAATTTGATAGCCTTATTATAGTCATAACGCGTAGATTAACGCGCATACTGATGTGCTATTTGCGCGCATTTCATGACAGGACTTCTAGTTAACTGTAATTCATCCTGTAAATACCACTTTTCATTCTGTTACAAGTTATTTGGGCTACAACCCGATCTTCATGTTTAATTCAACATTGTGTCTTATTAGTTCTCGTCACTGTTTTTTTTCTCTGTGAACTCATAATAGATTCAGTTCATTTTTGAAGGCAGAGCTGGCAGAAGTTCTTCCTTATAATTTTTAGGCCTAAGAAAAGGCTTTGGTTCTTCAGTTATCCCTCAATGAAATTAAAACCCCTAATTGAATGTTTCTTGGCTTGTGTCTTCCAAAATTGGTATAAAAGTGTGAGACTTAAAAATTTTTTACTTTTTTGATTATTGTATATGCACATTCTTGCAACAAAGCATCATTAACCCTTAAGTCCTCAGATTAATTTTAAAGTATTTATGGCCTTTTTCTGCTTACATAGTTATTGATGACTTGGCAGTGGTTCTACATCACTGCTGGCTGCCTATACAGGCAGCCAGCAGTGATGTAGAACCACTGCCAGGGAAAATTCAGTCTACACACAAGAGTAATAAAAAAGATTACACAAGGGAGCACCTGCTTCATTGCAATATAAAATTGGCGGTTTGGGGCGAAATGGGGGCTTAAGGGTTAACATACAGTGGCTGTTTAATTCAAATGTTTTGTGAAATATCCAGTTTGCCATGAACTGAAGAAAATAACTCTGATTTTATGTGGATGGTATTCATTTTTTGAAAAAAGGTGCATAAATATCACTGAACACAATTGTAGTTCATATTTCTCTATTAACCATTTACCCAATGCAGACGATATCAAAATTTATGATTTTAAATATTATGTTTTCAAAATTTACAAAATATTTCAACAAAACCATATCACGTGACCCCTCATTGGACGAGCTCGATGAGTTCGTTCCAATGAGGGATCACATGATATAGTTTTGTTGGAATTTTCTGAAAATTAATATTTTTTCAACTGCTGAATTTTCATATTCGGCCGATTCATTAGGTAAAGGGTTAACTTTGGGGGGGGGGGGGGGATGGTTGTCTCAATTTGTTCATATATCTTTGCCTTGTGACAATTTATAAATGGTAACCAAACAAATCCATGCCATGCATATGAAATATATGCACTTCAACTTCATAGAATGTGAACTACACCCATGGAATATGAAACCTTCAGGTTTTGGTACCTGCACTTAAGAATCAAGCCCAATTATGGATTTCCAACAGTCAACCAGTTAACAAACACATTTAATACCCCCCCCCCCCCCCCCTCCCCTCCCCCTCCACTGCATATTGGTAGGGTTATACAGGATTTGGTTCTATCCATTTGTCTGAACTTCCTTTTTTCCTTCCTTATCATCCTCAATTCTTGTCATTACATTTAAGAGAAAATTGTTCTAAATATTTTTCTTAAGGCCTAAAAAAATAAAAAATCTGTTTCTCAGGCCCTCCCGCATGGTCCTTTTGGCTGCCGCATGCTCTCTTTTTATAACCAATTTAAACTTAAAAAACTTAAAAAAATTAAATGGTTTATGTCTGATATTTTACCCAAGTTAAAAAAATTGATGAATTTGTCCCTTGAGTGCAAGAAGGCTTTGCAATGCTTTAGCATTGCAAAGCCCTCTTGCACTCAAGGGATGAACTACACCACCTCCCATGCTATTCTGTAGATTATGAGGCCTAATACTTGAACCAAGAACATGAACTTTTGATGGCAAAGAAGAAATTACTGAAATAAAAAATAAAATAAAAAATCGCTCGCCCGCATGCAATTTCACAAATAATGGCCTGAGAAACAGAAGATCTACTTTGTGTGGCCTAAATTTGATGTTTTGCATTTTGGTAATAATATCATAGATGGGATTGCAAATCAGCTCTGTCAAAGTATTTCTTCAAGAGTTATTGCCCTTGTCAGAGTTATTTGGTAGGGTATTGGCCATCTCATAGCATTGGAAATTGTTGATATATTGTTTGTCCGTGCTTGTGGAAGTCGCTGTCAAACAACATCTGCTGAATGGGTCTAATATTCTCAACAGATTACAAGATTACTTTTTCAGTTGGCAGACATTTCCTATATACAATTGACAGATCAAATTGTACTGGAGGAATGGGAAATGGTTTGGTGTTTGGAAGTTATATACAATTAACAGGTACAGATGGGCAGTATACCAAACATTTGGTATGGTATCGGTTTTGAGTAGATAAAATGGTCTGAACTGAAGAAATTAAAAGTTACTGCATTTTTTGGTATGTTTTATTTCCCGACTCCAAATAGAAAGGTTTTCTTTACGGCTCAGACGGTACATTTGCCATCCAAGCACAGCAAATTAAAATTCAGCACATACTGAATAAAATAAAATAAAATATTTAATATTAAGCAGAATTTACTATTAATTTGAAAATCAATTCATATAAAATGTCCTAGTTCCTCAATTTCCAGCTTGATAAATAAAGTCCATAAAACCTCAGTGAATCTGACTGCAGTTTTATTCAACATCATTAACCTCATAAAAAGAACAAACCAAATACTTCATCTTTTGACAAATCGAAGTCAATCTGTTTTAAGAAGTGCAAATATTCTGTAATAAGCAACTCGCTGGTTCTATTGACCAAGAACGAAGGTACCACTGAGCATGTGCACAGGTTTCCTTTAAACAAGTCATGTTCATGTTTTGTTGTATGTACTGAATTGAAAACAATCAATCTGTTGAAAAAATACAGCAAGCATCAAGCCATTCAGTGTATTCATCCATATAAACTGTTTGTTTTTGCACTAGTTGAAGGAACATTCTAACCAAATATTAATCATATTTGGAACTCATTAGTCAACATGCACCCAGGTCAAGTCACCATCATTTTAGAAATGTCTGAGACTTTGTTGCATCACATGCCTTGCCCTCTCCTCCCTCCTCCAAAAAAAATGGAAGGTGTCTGTCCTCAAAATTGGATGTGTTAGCATTTGACCGTCTTGGCCATAGCCTGATTTAATGGTTTTATTAGTATTAAGGGCGAGTCAAAGTTGTTCAAAATGACTAGGTTCGGAGATTACTTTTGTTGTTTATTCAGGCTGAACCTCTCTTGCATTAGAATGGTTCAATCATATGGAACATCACTCCTGAGTTTTCACTACTCAAAAATAATGGTATAAAAAGAGTCCCGACCTCCTCAATTGGAATTTTGTCATTGTGTAACTGGAAATTAAGTTTGACTGTTTTTTTTCTTATCATCAATTAGAATTGAAGTGACATATTGGTTTTGTTAATGTTTTTCATGTTCTCTTTCAAGTGAACTTTGTACACAGCTCCGTCCTGTCAAGCTGTCATTGCAATCAGCCCTACATTTTATGTGTTATTGAGAAGGGGTGGTGGGGTTGGATAAAGTGGCAGATTCCTGTGCTAAAAGAATACATGATGTGAGCAGATTATAGATCTCTAGGTATTGTGGGGTATGGATATTGAAACATTGTCAGCCGGGAGTCAATAGAAAAACGAGGAGGCGGTAGTTCTCAATATGTTCACGACTAAACAGAAACCAATATGTTCACGACTTAACAGAAATCACTAAAACATTTTCTTTCCTATTGACACACCTTGATATAGCCCAATGATAAGGTGGTGATTTTGTACCCCACCTTCTTTGCAACATTTTCTTATCTGCCACCCCAATCCCTTCACACACACGGCAGTAATGGATTATGGAATAATACTGATACTGAAACTGTACTGTGGTATTTCACCAAAAAAACCCTTGAAAAATACTGATACATGTACCGATACCAAACATTAATTTTCAATTCAGCCCATTTCTATTAACAGGATTACTTATTTCCAAATGAAACAAAATACTGCATTTTGATTGGCTGAGAGGTACGGTGTAACTTGCAATCCACAGTGGTTTTTTTTTACACCATGGTTAACCGCGGTGTAAAAACAAGAATATACAATAGCAGGCTACATGGGGAAAAAATACCAATTATTAATTCATACCCTCTGCTCTGTTATGTTAGAACAAAAATAAAAATACAGGAAATTTAATATTTATGTGCTATAAAATATTACAGATATGGATGTCATTGGAACTGGCTCATTGAGCCAGTTCCAATGACATCCATATTTGTCTGGTTTTATTTATTAAGAAACTTAATAAGTACAAATTTTCAGTCAGTTTTTTTCCCACAATGTATAGGTTAATTAAAGTACCTAGTACAACCAAATTCTTGGAAATAAATCTGTTATCCTTGTGTTTTCCAGGGTGTATGGGAATTGACACTGGTTTGGGAACTCAAACACCCTTCGGCTTTGTCTCAGGATGTATGAATTCCCAAACTGGTGTAAATTTTGCCGCAGGGTGTATGAGTTCCCAAACCGGTGTAAATTCCCATACACCCTGGAAAACACGAGGATAATTAATATTATTTAAGAGATCTCCAGTTAAATTTTACTTGGTTGAGTATATTCATGTCGATTTGTTGATTTTTATACGCCTGTTTGTAAAAACGGTTGTATCATGTAAATTGGTTTCTGGCCGATAACTCCAGTTTGGATTATTTGATTTCAACCAAAGTTGGTACGTATATTCTCCAGCTAGTAATACAGGCCAAGTTCGAATATGGGTTCCATCCAATAATTTTTACATGCGATATTCCCCTTTTTCGTCTTAGAATTTGACCTTCTATCAAGATTTTTAGTTTCTGACTGATAACTTGAGTTTAGATTATTTGATCTCAATCAAAGTTGGTACGTGTGTAACCCAGATAGTAATACAGGCCAAGTTTGATTATGGGTTCTGCCCAGTTATATTTACATGAGTTATGGGGCTTTTCAACTTGGAAATTTCTCATTACCATAAACATTTTGGTTTCCAATGATAACTTGAGTTTGGATTCAAAGATCAGGACCAAACTTGCTTTCTGCCTCAGTTATATCAAAATGAAGGTTAAGTTTGAACTGGGGCATGGTCTGATGATTTTTAGCTTAACTTGACATAGTCAAGATAAGCTATTGCCATCACGCATGCGGAAGTCTGCTAGTCTGCGAGTCTGTTCACATTTTCCTTTAGCACGGGCTACACCCTGCAGTTCTTGTCTGATCGTCACGAAATTTCATAGGCAGGTTTGGGGTCATGTCTAAATGAGAACGTCCCCTTTTGGTCGTGATCGGGCAACCGGTATGGCTCCCGAGCCCAAAACCCAGAAACCATTAGCACAGTCTACAGGTCGTATTTATGAAGGGATTTCATTGTAACTTGGTAGGATGCCTCTGCGTAATGCCTAGATGAGAACGTCCGCTTTTGGGCCTGATCTATCAACCGTGATGGCTGCCCAAGCCCAAAACCCAAAAACTTTTAGCACAGTCTGCAGGTCATGTTTAATGTGGAGGGATTTCATTGTAACTTGGTGGGATGATTCCGTATGATGTCTAGATGAGAATGTCCCCATTTGGGCATGATCTGCCAACCATGACGACTGCCCGAGCCCAAAACCCAAAAACCTTTAGCACAGTCTACAGGTCATATTTATTGAGGAATTTCATTGTAACTTGGTGGGTTGACTTCCTATAATGTCTAGATGAGAAAGTCCCTTTTGGGTGTGATTGGGCAACTGTGACGGCTACAGGGGCCCGAAGCCTGAATACCTTTAGCACAGTCTAGAGGTCATATTTATGAAGGGATTTCATTGTAACTTGGTAGGATGACTCCAAATAATGTCCAGATGAGAACGTCCCATTTTGATTGCGATCATTCAGCCTTGATGGGTGCCCAAGCCCAAAAATCTTTAGCATAGGCGAGAGGTCATATTTATGGAAGGATTTCATTGTAACCTATTAGGTTGACTCCATATAATACCTAGATGATGACATCCGCTTTTGGTCGTGATTGGTCAGCTGTGATGGCTACAAGTGCCTGAAGCCCGAAAACCTTTAGCACAGCCTACAGGTCATATTTATGAAGGGATTTCATTGTAACTTGGTAGGTTGACTTCATATAATGTTTAGATGAGAATGTCCCCTTTTGGACCTGATTGGGCAACTGTGACGGCTACAGGGGCCCAAAAAACCTTTACAACAGTCTACAGGTCATAATTATAAAGGGATTTCATTGTAGCTTGGTAGGATGACTCCAAATAATGTCTAGATGAGAACGTCCCCTTTTGGTCGCGATCATTCAGCCTTGATGGCTGCCCAAGCCCAAAAACCTTTAGCATGTCTGTAGGTTGTATTTATGGAAGGATTTCATTGTAACTTGTTAGGTTGACCCCATATAATGCCTAGATGATGACATCCCCTTTTGGTCATGGTTGGTCAGCTGTGATGGCTGTAGGTGCCCGAAGCCCGAAAATCTTGGCACTGTCTACAGGTCATATTTATGAAGGGATTTCATTGTAACTTTGCAGGATCACTCCAGATGATATCCAGATGAGAATGTCCCCTTTTGGTTGCGATCATTCAACCATGATGGTTGCCCGAGCATAAAGCCTGAAAACCTTTAGCACAGTCTTCAGTTCATATTTATGAAGGGATTTCATTGTAACTTGGTAGGTTGACTTCATATAATGTCTAGATGAGAACAGCCCCTTTTGGACACCATTAGGCAACTGTGATGGCTACAGGGGCCCAAAGCCCGAAAACCTTCAGCACAGTCTACAGGTGATATTTATGAAGGGATTTCATTGTACCTTGGTAGGATGACTCTAAATAATGTCTAGATGAGAACGTCCCCTTTTGGTCGCGATCATTCAGCCTTGATGGCTGCCTCAGCCCAAAACATCTAGCATAGTCTATTGGTCATATTTATGAAGGGATTTCATTGTGACTTTGTAGGATCACTCCAGATGATGCCCAGATGAGAATGTCCCCTTTAGGTTGTGATCATTCAACCATGATGGCTGCTAGAACACAAAGCCCAAAAACCTTTAGTACTGTCTACAGGTTATATTTATGAAGGGATGTCATTGTAACTTGGTAGGTTGACTTCATATAATGTCTAGATGAGAACGTCCTCTTTGGACGCAATTGGGAAACTGACGGCTAGAGGGGCCTGAAGCCCGAAAACCTTTAGCACAGACTACAGGCCATATTTATGAAGGGATTTTAATGTAACTTGAAAGGATGACTCGTTTTGGAATAATTTCACTGTAACTTGGTAACTTTTGTTGATGTACGTTAACTGTGAGGGCCACATACATTAACTGTGAGGTCATATTAACCCAGCCCTCAGCTCTTTAGTACAGTGTACACCTCATATTATTTTTATCATAAACATAGCATACAGGGAACAGAAATGAACATATTCCCAATTATCACAATTCTTGTCTTATTTCATAATCCTTTCATTAACATTGAACATTATCCTTTTCATCAAACACAACACACAAGTTAAGCTACAGTGTCATTGACACTTTCATTATAAGAGTTATGGGGCTATTCGACTTGGAAATTTGCATATTTCAATCAATATTTCTTCAGAACTTTTTTTATGGCATAACTTGAACAATAGTTAATGGATTTCAATTCATTTTGGTATATGTCTCTGCAGCAACAATGTCTATGTCAAGTTCGATGACCAGCTTTATCTGATGAAAATTATTGGAGTTATTGCCCTTTGTTAAGATAATAAATATTGTGTAATACTTTTTATGGAACAACTTAAACATTAGTAACCAAATATCAAATTGTTTTTGGTATATATCTCTTCGGAAACAATGTCTACCTCAAGTTTGATGACCACCGTTATCTGATGAAAATTGTCCAAGGTCTCCCCCTCCCCGTGTCATTTGGGCAATTTTTCCCCAAATGTATTTTGAAGGATTGAGAGTAATTATATGCAGGAAAAAAAATTGAATCACTTGGCAATGCAGGCAGTTTTTTGGATGAAAACAGTTTTGTACAATTTGACAATACAGGCCGTTTGTTGGATGAAAACAGTCGTGAGTAAAATTTGAAAAAAGTCTAATCGGGCATATTATGCACTGGGCGTAGCCCTTGTTAGCAGAAAAAAACGTATTGAAAGAATATGGAGGCCTCTGTACTTCTAAATTAAAAAAAAAAATCGCGACATCGACGCCGTAGCTGCAACGGGTGGTGCAATCTCACAAAATTCTAAGTTCATCAAGGGCCATAACTCCAAGAAAAATATTTGGAACAACACATGCATTGAACAGTGGCTAGACATCAATAAGATACACCTACATGCCAAATATAAAGTCATTCCATCAAGTATTTCAAAAGTTAATGAGTTTTGAAACTCGTTGGTCACAGACAGACCGATAGACCAACAGACAGACTGACAGACCGACATTGCCACTTATAGAGCTGCTACTCGCAGCTAAAAATGTACCAAGTATCTGCCCCCATCTTGAAAATGCTTTGTTTGCTTATTGGGTCATGACAAATCAATCATAAAGTGCTATCATATATTATTTGTTGTTGATTTCTTAACTTACTTGGAGAACCAATACTGAAAGTACTTGATCTTACATAATGTTGCTGCAATGAAATGTGTGAAATATTGAAAGGGTAAATGCACTTCGTAAAAAAAAATAATCAAGGCATGGTTTCATTTGATTTGTAGATTTAAGTCTGTCTCAATTCGAGTTTCAGTGAATAACAAAAAAAAAATAGGATTCACAATGCCCTAAGTATGAACTATATAAATGGAACAGGAAGCAGTAATTAGCTTGTAAATTGTTAGTAAAGTATGTTCTTTAAAACTGTAAATTGTCGATTTTTGTTTTAATATTATGAAAAACTTTCATTGTAAGTGAGAATTGTATATCAAATTAAGTTATCGGAGGAGTGTAGCTTATTCCTAGTAATTTTGTGAAATATTATTTTATGTCAGGTTATTCATTTCACCTGTGATTTTAATAATGTCAAGAAACAATGATCAACTTCAGGTGCAGATGAGCAGGATATTTATTTTCTCTGGCTCAGTTTGAGCAATACAGTGGAACCCTGTTAATTGAATAGCCACTTTGCAAATGAAAATTCAATTAAAAGAGTATTCAATTAACAGGGCTTGTGTCACTTTTCTGTATTCTAGAGATAAACTTAGCATTTATTCTAGTATATCTTGTTTGACAGAGCTCTATGAGCTCTGTCAAACAAGATATAATAGATTAAATGCCTGTATTGGATGTACTGAGGCCATATAGGTTTATAAACAAAGAAAAATTGGGGAGAGTCAGGGTAATTTCTCGACAGGTTACAAGATTTTTTATTCAATTAACAGGAGGAGTTTACTCTATAAGCTATATTCAATTAACAGGTCAAATTTGTATTGGAGGTGTGGTAAATGGTTTGGTGTTGGAATATTATATTCAATTGACAGGGATATACAATCAAGAGATATCCAATTAAGTGGGCTCCACTATACTGAGTTATTGTTCTTCAACTTTACAATTGTAAATAATTTCTCTTGGGAAAATCCAGTGGAGTAAACACTGATCTCAATACAATTGAATTTCTGGAATGTCAGCAAGAAACGGTGCAACTCAATCTGCCCCACCCCCAATTTGTCAGTGCCATATGATGACGTGAAGCCTATTAAACTGTGACTGAAATCAGTGTAACAGCTTTGACTTCATCAAACATCATGGTCTCCATCGGAACCCTAGGAAGTGAAGCAGTGCTTGTTTACTATGGTAAACAAGCTGTTTTACTGATAAAATAGGACCAGTGCTTGGGATGGAGGTCCTCTAAAATGGGTAACATGAGTATTAAAGATTGACTAAACTTGGCTTTATCTCCATGTTTCTTTTGTTGTTGAACATTGTTTATATTTCGCCAGGCCAGAAAATAAGCAGTCTGACATTTGCAGAATAAGGTCCCCAGAGGGTGAATTTGATGATGCTATCCACACAGTGGGCTAGTTTATCCTCTGGGTACCTCTTTCTGTTTAGTCTTAGACCCAGATTCAGATTGAGGTTCACAGTGGGTAAAGTTAGTGATGCATCACTAAATTCACCCTCTGTGGACCTCATTTTGCAGATGACAGTCTGCTTATTTTCTGGCTAATATATAGCAACATCCCCCACTCCCTCCTCAGATGGTCAATGAGTGTTCCTGCAATCCAGTTGTATAGAGATGAGTGGGTGGACATTACTGCTTAATTTCTTGACCCTTTACCTAACACATAAGGAATACGAGACTTCCAAATAACATTCTTGAATGACGATAGTTTTTTCATTTTTTGATTCAAAAACATGGCTTATGACCTCTCATTGTCATGATCTCAACGAGCACATTCGAATGAGAGGTCATCACCTGTTTTAAGACAGAAAATATAGAAAATTGAATGGTGATTTTTGTGAATAGCACTGTGTTGTTTTGGACATTACTTTGGGTAAAGGGTTAAGATATTAGCTTACTTGGTTCACTAAATCATCAACAAATGCATATGTGCCATGATATCAGTTTCATGCAGCTTGATTTATGTGTTACAGAGTTATTGCACTTTAATTCTCCAGAGTTTGCACAAAAAATGAAAGGTACTTGAATCTTGACCTTTGTCTTGAATAGTGCTTCACTTCATTTTAAACCTGGAGAAATGGGGCACTGCCTTTGCCTTAATTGAACTTGACTTTGGCAAAATGATGGATTTTGAATGCGTTGCCAACTTGTCAAACACGGAAAATCACAGATCACTATTTGGAAATCACATGTTAAGTAAAGTGTTATCATTACCAAGTATGAGTGTCGTTCCCACCTCAAGACATAGAAATCAAGTGTTAGTAAGTACATTGGTAACATTACAGAGGGTGGGATGTAAAAACATTCAACAAAAGATTTAAGTTTCTGTGAGGGATTGTCCAGGAACCAAAGCTTTTCTTTTTTATTTAGCCTTAATGATGCCTTTGCCACTGTCTGGATAGCAAGCTGAGAAGTCGAAAAGTTAATGTACTTGCACATTGGGTTTCTCTTGGTGTTATCCCTTTGCTGAGAAGTCGAAAAGTCAATGTACTTGCACATTGGGTTTCTCTTGGTGTTATCCCTTTGCTGAGAAGTCGAAAAGATAATGTACTTGCACATTGGGTTTCTCTTGGTGTTATCCCTTTACTTAATGTAAACAGCTGCCCATGGTAAACCCAGGAAGTGAAGTAGTGCTTGTTTCGTGTAGTAACAAGTTCTGCCTTTCTGGTCAGGATTATCCATTGTGCAGAAGTACGTGACCATAAACACTAATCAGTAAATAACGTAAACAGACCATCCCCTTGGGAACACTGCAAAGTGGAACAGTGCTTGTCTACTTCGGATAAGTTCTGCTCTACCTGTAAAATAGGACCCAGAACCAACACCTGGGGGGGGGGGGGGGGGGGGGGGGGGGGTGAGAGTCTTATAAAGCAGACAGCATAGGTATAAGCGATTAGCTAAATCTTGACTTCATACCCTGGTTGTGGTCATGATTGTAGCATAGATGCTGAACGTGACCTAAAAAGCAATAAACAACAGCAAGCTTTATCACAAAAATAGTTAATGTTCCAATAAGAGTAAAATCCTCGCCCTCTGATTGGATGAGAGCTGGCGTAGTTTCTTTTATGTTCACTACTCCAGTAGCAAATGTTACTGCCTGATGTTACAATGCGAAATATTTGAAATGACATCTCCCATATCATAATTGTTTCATGAACGGAGTGACTAGCAAACCGCTTCATTTTTCTGGATTTTTCACATGTAGCAGACAGTGTTCCAAATGAAGTGTTGTTTAAATTATAAACAAATTTATGATTTGAACCAAGCCAGAAAATAAGCAGACTGTCATCTGCAAAATGAGGTCGCCAGAGGATGAATTTAGTGATGCTACCCTGCACAGCAGGGTAGCTTCACTAAATTTACCTTCTGTGAACATCAAGGTGAATCAGGGTCTCAAAACTAAACAGAAAGAGGTACCCAGAGGATAAATTTGCCCACTGTATAAGATAGCGTCATCAAATTCACCCATAGGGGACCTCATTCTGCAAATGTCAGACTGCTTATTTTCAGGCCTAATTTGAACTAAGATGGAATGAGTTTATCTGATTTAATGATTATTTACAACTGCTGTTGTGGGGTACACAAGAGGTTTATTTACCAAACTTGTGATCATTAAAAGTTGCCTTCAACAAGACAACTTTTAACGATCACAAGTTCAGTAAATAAGCCTCTCGTGTTTCACGATGTAGGTTTTGGGATGTTGGTAGGGTCATGTTGGAACATATAAGTTATTGTGAAAATTGGCAGTAACATGGTCTGAGGTTTGCGGCTCAGAGTGTATGTTCAACTTCGAATCTTCGCATCTCAGTCAAACATAAGCCCAGAGATGCAAACCTCATACAATGTTACCGTCAATTCATGACAGTAACTAATATTCCTGAGTATTCAATAATTTTGGGGGCAAATGTTGTTTACAGTTCTGGTTAGGTAAGGGTTAATGTTTCTTAGATCGATGATCCTCAATGATTGGTTGTTGAAAAGTGTGTAAAATGGCTGTAAGCAAAAATGATATTTCCCACCGAACGAGCTTTTTTGCTTCTGATGTTAAAATAATAATTTTACTGCTATAATTATTGTTTTACAAACTGTACTTCTTGTACACTAATATTGTTACTGTTTTGTTAAATAAAATGCCGCCCATTTCAGCATCTGTTTCAGATTTCTGGTTGTTTATCTGAGTGAAACTTAAGGTGAAATATAGTGGAGCTCACTTAATTTCTGTCCCACAGTACCTTCAAGGTTACTTGAAACATGCATACAGGTGAGAGCATTGGCCCACGCTTTGTGTTGCTCTTGTATTAACCCCCTGCACACTGATGTCGAAATATCTAAAGTTCAGGGTGCAAATATTTCCCATAATGCAACTAGAAATTTAACCAATTCAATCTTGTTTGATAGAGCTCAATGAGCACTGCCAAACAAGATTGAATTGGTTAAATTCCCAGTTGCATTATGTGAAATATGGCTACTTCAAATCTGGATATTTTGACATCAGTGTGCAGGAGGTTAATAGCTAGAAAATACAATGGTAATAGTTGTATAGTATTGGCTCCCGGCAGGGTTTCCACTTGGAATAAATTAGTGAGTCTGGTAGGAGGGGAAACATGGGTGTGCCAGGCAAAGAAAATTACACTGCAGGAAGGACATTTCCTTGCATCTGAGACAGCGATTCGTGTTTTAGTGTGAACGACTTTGTGAGAATAATTATGTCGAATCTTAAGGAAACACCCAGAGCTATCGCTGTTTCGTCACTACAATCGGCATGTGATATCTTACTTAATCGACAAACAATAGAAAATAGCAGTGGTTTCCAAATGACACTTACTTGACAATCTTAAGTTGCAGAATGCCAATTCTGGAAACCGTGCTCCTAAAATGTGTCAATGCTGGGAGAACGACCGCGTCTTGACTATAATTTTATGGCATCATGTTGTTTGTTTTTACAACTGGATTTTATGTTTTATCAGTAAATGATCGGCGGTGAGAATGTGGTAGGGGAACCCTGCTCCAGGTGATGATCCATGTCATACAGTTTTGGATGTACTGCAGCTTTACACGAGTGGAGTTTTTAGAACCTATCACACAAGTCACAGTAGTCAAGATGGCTAGTAACAAAGGCATGGACAAACTGCTGTGATGTTTGTGTTCAATTTTGGGAGAACGAATGCGTCTTGACTAGAATTTTATGGCATCATGTTGTTTGTTTTTTTATCTCTCTTGTAACAAAGGCATGAACAAACTGCTCTGATGTTTGTGTTCAGGAAAATAAAATTTTTCTGATATTACATAGATGAAAAAATGAACTCTTGACAAATGTGCTTTACCTTTTATACCCTGGTGTCAGTTAAATGGCAGCAATTGGAGGAATTCGTATTCTTTATTTGGGGGTATACCAATTAATATTTTCAACATGCAGCCTTGGAGCTGCATGTTGAAAATATTGATTGGTCTATCCCACACTCATATTGATTGATCTATCTCCCACTCTGCACCCATCATACACTTAATGAAATTACGTCATATCATATTCCTGGCCGGATCACCGTGGGAACCCCGGGAAGTGTAGCAGTGCCTGTTCACTGCGGTAAACAGGCTCAGTTTTTCTGGTAAAATAGGACCCAGTCACCAATGCTTGGGAGGTGCAAACCCTCTCTAAAATGGGAAACATGGCTTATTAACACTCACCCATGGTCTTGAGTTGACACTCATGTTGAGGTCATGATTAGCCATTGTGCAAAAATATGTGACCTTAAACATCAATAAATAAATAAATAATATTCCTGGCCAGAAAAGTGGCCTCGGGTTCAATGGCTAACATGTTCATCGGGTAAATTTTGTAATGATACCCTGTTGTGCATGGTTCCATCACCGAATTCACCATTTGGGGACCTTATGCAGGTGACAGTCTGATTATTTCCAGGCTTGATGACATATCACTGGTCAGAGAAAAATCAAGAAGGTCCACTTGTATCAAGTGTTGCTCTGATACCTTCAATCTTTTCAATAAAGAAACTATAAAATCGATTTGCAGCGTCCTAAACCCTTTAACCAATGTTGATATCAAAATTTATTATTTTAATATTTGTTTTTTCAAATTTTTCAAAAGATTTCAACCCCCCCCCACGGGAACCCCAGGAAATGAAGCAGTGCTTGTTTACCGGTCACTAATGCTTGGGGTGTGAGTCCTCTAAAATAGGCAACATAGGGTATAAACGATTGACTGACCTTGACTTTATCTCCATGTTTGTTGTCATGATTAGCCTTTGTGCAGAAGTATGTGGCATTAAACACCAATAAATAAATAAAAGATTTCAACGAAACCATATAATGTGACCCCCTCATTGGAACGAGCTCGTTCCATTGAGGGGTCACATGATATGGTTTCGTTGAAATTTTTTGAAAAATATATTTTTTTTAACTGCTCATTTTGTAAATTAAACGGGTAGATGCGGCCGATTCATTAGGTAAGGGGTTAAATGACGCATCCTCAGGCAGTATGGTGTTCTTTTGTTAATGCAAAAGCTTCTCAATGATAGTGGACAGAACGAGAAGTTACATTATCAGAAATTTCCTCGCTTTGCCGATTTAATTAGTGAACCATCAGATCACCAAAGTTAAGCAACATCAAGCCCGGTAAGTCCTTGGATGGGTGATCGTCTGAGCGATCGATTCAGACTCCCGCGTTGTATCATTGGGCAAGGCACTAACCCTGATTGTCCACATGTGGGCATGATGACGCCATGTGCTAAGGCGTACTGCATGTCGATGGTGAGCATTTCTTCAACCAATCTTACCCTGCCTGTGCTGCAGTGCAGAGTTACGACGTTGGGGAGCTGGCAGCTGCTCGTTGTCGCTTGGCGATTCTCTCTGGGTACTCCAGCTTCCTCCACCCGTAAACCTCACCGACACAGCATGACCTTGGCTCTTAAAATGTCATTAAACCTTAATAAATAACTAAATTAGTGAACAGCGTTGTTTGTCACCACCACTGATGTCCAAGGTTACGTCTACAGGAGTTTTCCTTCCTGATCTCATCAGTGAACCAAGGATAACATGGACATACAGTTAAAACTAGAAGTCCTGTCACGAAGTGTGTGCTTATATATGCTTAACTGCACGTAGGAATTGTGCGCAATTGCCATATGGAATGGCATCCAAAGCACGGCGGGTTCTCCTGGTTACTCATAGCAAACACGGACAATGTTTCTGCCAATGGACCTCTAGGTTACCCAGAGGTCCATTGGCTGAAACATTGCATGTGCACAGACCATATGTACAGAATTTGATAGCCTTACTATGGTCATAACGCATAGATCAACGTGCTATTTGTGCACATTTCATGACAGGACTTCTAGTTTTAACTGTATGTTGAATGTGCAACTTTTCATTGGCGCACTCAACAATGACTTGATGAACTGAACACATCCATTGTCATCCATAGCAGTCAGATTTTGAGGCGTGTTATGGCACTCACAGATTTCAAAACCAGTGAGTGATCAAGAGCTCACCTAAAAAATCCTATTGAAGTCTAGTGTGTTAATTTCATTCCAACATGCATAAAATATCCAGTGGTTAAGTTGTTGACGCTGTTAAAAAATCCGCTGAGAAATGAATTCCCACTGTGCACATTGATCCGAAAAATTCAAAGCATCACTAATCCTTTTGCAAGCTTTGAGGACAACATCAATGCAGGTAGCATGTGCGCACTTTACAACAGTACGTGGGAATAATTGACATGTCGATTTCATTTTTCTTCTGCATCAGATTCTTTTAACTTAACGTTTACATTGTATTAGTTACATATTTTAACAAAATTAATTTAAATTACAATTAACCCTTTACCCAACGAATTGCCCGCATCTGCCCTCGTAATATGCAAATTCAGCAGCTGAAAAAATATTTTTCGAAAAAATTCAAGAAAACCATATAATGTGAAACCTCATTGGAACGAGCTCATCGAGCTCGTTCCAAAGAGGGGTCACATCATATGGTTTTGTTGAAATTTTTTGAAAAAATTTAAAAAATGATATTTAAAATAATAAATTTTGAAATTGTCTGCATTGAGTAAAGGGTTAAATAACACAATACATGTTGCTGAATGTAAGATGTTCAGTGGTGTTTTTCGTCAATTTGATTAAAAAAAACAATCCAAGTTTAGTCAGTCAGTCAGCACTTAAAGTGTGTCAGAGGTGTGGTCAACGGACTGTTGTCAGTTTTAGTTCAGTTGTGAAATCTGTTATATAGTTAGTGAAACAAAGCCTCAAAGGCATGTCCATATATCAACCGGAGTAGCATTATCAACTGTCAGGGAATTTCGGTCTTGATTCTGGAATTTTCTTCTGCAGAGATCAGTTGTGTGTCAACGGGTTAGAATATATTGTGTTATGATTTCATACTTCAGAGGAAAATACCTGTTCAAAATCTATTTGAAGCTGAAAAAAATGCTGATAGGATCACCGCACCAATGTCGAATTGTGACAGCACAAAATTGGGTTTAATCATTATCAACTTTTTGTCCTGAAACCAGTTGTTTACAATTTACTATGTGAAGGGTCAGTGTGACCTTGACCTAGTGATTCCAAAATAAATAGGGCTCTTTCTTGCACCAATGCCACCTACTTATGAAGTTTCATGAACGTAGGTGGAACCATTGTCAAATTATCATCTGGAGTCCAATTGTTTAAGATTCATTATGTTCAAAGTCACTGTGATCTTGACCTTTCTCCCAGCAAGACCAAAATACATAGGGTTTTTCCTCTTGCCAATGTGAGTCAACCTATAAAGTTTCATGAACGTGGGTCAAACCATTATCAAGTTATTGTCTGGAAACCAGTTGTTTATGGATTTACTATGTTGAAGGCCACTGTGACCTTTCAAATAGCGAGTCCAAAATAAATAGAGTTCTTCCTCTCTCTGATGCCAACCTACCTGTGACGTTTCATGACTGTGGGTCGAACCATTATCAAGTTATCATCCGGAAACCAATTGTTTTGATTTACTACGTTCAGGGTCACTGTGACCTTGACCTTTGACCTATCAAGTCCCAAATAAATAGGGTTCTTCCTCTCACAAAGGCCAACCTACATATGAAGTTTCATGAATGTGAGGTCAATCATTGTCAAGTTATCCGGAAACCAGTTATTTATGATTTGGTATGTTCAAGGTCACTGTGACCTTGACCTTTGACCTAGTGTGTCCAAAATAAATAGGGTTCTTCCTCTCACCGAGGCCAACGTACCTATTAAGTTTCATGAACGTGGGTCGAACCATTATCAAGTTATCGTCTGGAAACCAAAATGGTTACGCCTGTTGACCCCCCCCCCCCCCCCCCCCCCCCCCCCCCAACCACTTTACTGTATTTTTACAATTGGTCACCAGCATATCTGAAATATACACCAACTGAAAAAAATGCACAGGGTTAGTTGGTTACACAGCGTGCAGGATTCAAGGACCTTATGGAAATACTTACATTGGATTGTGGAAATTTTTTTCAAGTAACTTCCAAAAATGAAAACATAGTTGATAGTGGTTTCTAGCACTTTACCAGTCAAAAACATTTTTGTAAAAAGAAACCAGCAGTTTTTCCCCATGAAGTTTTATTTCATCACAGAAACAGTTGAATAATAAATACATCACTTTATGTTGCATATTTAACAAAACACCGTCCCAATCGAAAACCATTCAATAAAAACTGATAAGGCCTAAAAAAAAATAAAAATCTGTTTCTCAGGCCCTCCCACATGGTCCTTTTGGCTGCTGCATGCTCTCTTTTTATAACCAATTTAAACTTAAAAAAAATTAAAATTAAATGGTTTATGTTTGATATTTTACCCAAGTTAAAAAAATTGATGAATTTGTACCTCGAGTGCAAGAAGGCTTTGCAATGCTTTAGCATTGCAAAGCCTTCTTGCACTCAAGGGATGAAATACACCACCACCCATGCTATTCTGTAGATTATGAGGTCTAAAACTTGAACCATGAATATGATGGCAAAGAAGTAATTACTGAAATAAAAAAATAAAACACCGCTCGCCCGCATGCAATTTCACAAATAATGGCCTGAGAAACAGATCTACTTTGTGTGGCCTAACAGACAGTTAATCCTGAAATAAAACCAATAAAAATCAGCTGACTTTATATAAGTTCATAGAAATTTACATCAACAATAAAGGACTAATTGAAGGTTTTACACTCTAAAGTGCATAAGCTGTGGGTATAGGACTTTGCTTTTAGTACCCACCCCCCATGTACTTCCGACTGATATTTTCATAATAATGAAAGTGTCAATGACACTGTAGCTCAACTTGACAAACTTGAACTTCGTAAGTTATAAGTGAAATGGCAAAAATGAAGATCATTGGTACCAATGTCGGTTATTTGATGAAATTTCAACATAACAGCTTTGTATGCGCACACTGTCAGAGCAATCCATGCATTTTAAAATGTAAACTGTTGGGCTGGCTGAAGGAAGAATGCTGATACACAAATGCAGTAAAATTAAAGGTCATTGTAAACGGAAACTTTTTTCACAAAAATGAATGCTGATCAATATCTCCTATCTGGAGTTCTCGCGTAATGAGCACACTAAGTTTGAAAACAATCCTATGATAAATGTACCCTGTAGTCCATGTCAAAGAAGAATGTTGATGCACTAAATCAAAGGTCATTGCTAACAGCAACAGTTTTTGATGGAAATGAAAAGAAAATCGATAGCTCTATCTTGGTCACCCTGAATAAGCGTACCGAATTTCAAAACAACCCAATAATGAAAACGCCATCTGAAGCATGCCAAGGGAAGATGTTAAAACACAAATGTACTAAGTTTGAAGGTCATTGCTGGTGGGAATATGCCCTGTAGGGATAAGATGCTGCACAAACACACTAAGTTCAAAGGTTGGCACGAACAACAACTTTTTTGATGGAAATGAAAGAAAATCGATACCTCCCATCTGGAGGTCAGTCTGAACGTGCATACCAAGTTTCAAAGCAATCTATTCATAAATGTGCCATTAGAGCATGCCAAGTGAATATGCTGATGCACAAATACATCACGTTCAAAGGCCATTGCTACAGCAATGCAGCAACATTTTTTTTTGACGAACCAAGTTTCAAAGCAATCCATTCATAAATGTGCCCTGTGGTGCATGCCAAAGGAATATACTGAAGAACAAATGTACTGATTTTAAATGTCAAGGCTTTTTTTATGGAAATGGAAGAAAATCGAGAGCTCCCATCTAGAGGTCAACCCCAAACAAGCACAGCAAGTTTCAGAGTAATCTGATGATAAATGTGCCCTGCAGGACATGCCAAAAGAATATATTGATACCTGACTAAACTAAATTCAGAAGTGGTTGTTGACGGCAACATTTTTTGAAAATTGATAGCTCCCAGCTGGAGGTCATCCCAAATAAGCATCCAGGTGTCAAGCGATCTGATCATAAATGTGTCCTGTAGAGTGTGCCAAAGGGAAATATTGATGCATAGCTGCAGTAAGTTCATTAACTGGTAGAGTGCTAGATTATTTTTGGTCATTCAAATTTGTCCACGTCTCTTTGCTTTGTTACAATTTATGGGAGAGTGCCCAGTGGCACTCTCCCATAAATTGTAACAAGGCAAATCCTCACAGACTAAATAATTTCAATTCAAAAATTATATGACGCAAATCCATAGAATATGAAGCCATTAAGTTGCAGCACCTTCACTTCAGAATAAAGCCCAAATATGGGCTTCCAGCACTCTACCAGTTAAAGATCACTGCCAACAGCAACGTTTTTTGACAGAGATTGAATAAACTCAATAGCTCCCATCTAAAGGTCACCCCAAACAAGCATACCAAGTTTGAAAGTGATCTAATCATAAGTGTGCCCTGTAGGGCATGCCAAGGGAATCTACTGATGCCTTACTAAACAAAGCAAATCGATAACTCCCATCTGGAGGACATGCCAAACCAGCATACCAGGTTTAAAAGCAATCCAATCATAAATGTGCCCTGTAGGGTGTGTCACAACCCTAACTCTTGTAAAAATCATTGGACCAAGCCCCAATTTGAACTTAACCTTCATTTTGATATAATTGAGGCACAAACCAAGTTTGGTCTGATCTATAAATTCATACTCAAGTTATCATCTGATAACGGAAAAGTTTACCGACAGACCAATCACATCACAATACAACCATATTTTCAAACTCGCGTATAAAAATATCACTACTGATTAATACCCAAAAAGCCTCCCTCTGTCATCATAAAATTGAAGAAAATTTGCACCTAAGCTGCCACAGATGGTAAATAAAACTGAAACAAATTACAAGTACATCAAGGGCAATAAATCTGACCAAAAAACACCCAAATTGAACACGTGGCTAAATATTCCTATGATACATAGAGGATATGGAATGAGTGTTTTTCTCATATAATATTTATGAAACGAGTCAAAGAATTTTCCGTTTTGGCGGGCGGAAACGGAAAATTCGGACGATTTTCATAAACATTATATAAGAAAAACACTCATTTCATATTCTATTTATCATATGACACATGCACACACAAATTAGCCACTTAGTATGACTTTTAACCGATCACCTAACTTAAGGTGCAGACGGCACTTGGAAAAAACATCCTCATATAACTAAAATTTTTCATTTTTTGCTTCCTAGGTTATGATCCCACATTGGAATGAGCTCCTTCCAATGAGGGGTCATAACCTATCTTTTGGAAGCAAAATGTGAAAATATACAAAAAAATGAATGGCATTTTTCTTGTAGGTAAAAGATTAATACAATATAACCCACCCTAAATAGGACAGATAACGTAAATTGAAAGTATGCAAATGTGACCCAGTTGTAGTTTGTTTAGCCAATAAAATTGTCCAGTTTTGAAATTGACCAATGAAAGCTCCCAACTCTAATTATGCAAATTATGAAAATGTGGCCCAGTTTTATTTTGTTCAGCCTATCAAACTGTCTAGTTTTGAAAGTGACCAATGAAATTGACGGAAGGCTTTATTTATCACTGATTAATATGAAAACAAAATATCAAATGTTTTAAAGTGAACAAAACGGACGAGTCATATGATAAACTTGCATACCAAATATGATGTCATTCCACTAGGTATTTTAAAAGTTAAATGAATTAAAAAACCTGTTGGTCACAGACTGATGGACCAATAAGACATATCGACATTGCCACACATACAAATCTGCCGGAGAAACAAAAAAAAAACAAAACATTTTTTTATAGGTTTTTATAGGTCTAAGAGACCGAGAGATTTTCTTTGAATTATAAGCTTCATACATTTCATTTAAACCCAACCCTTCTTAAAACTACAAGGAAATATAACTTGATATTCATCAAGTTTATGGATTATCAAGAAATATTAATTTTATGTTTTTTGCATTTTGAAATAAAAGGAGCAAATAATAAAAAGAGAAACTCCAAAACATCCTAAGTTTTAGGGACACTTACAAAATGAATTCAATAAATTAGGAGTGGGCCCAGACTTTGGCAAAGTCCAGGCCTGATGTACTGGACAGGTTTCATAAATGCCATGATAAACTTCAGAATCGATGAAGATTCTATTTATCACTTCTATCCAAAACCCAATCAAAGAATGTCATCAACATTTGATTACATGTCTTTGCCTTGTTACAATTTATGGGAGACGGCCAAAATCCGTACAGACTAAAATATCCGATTTAAATATAATGTGGAACACATTTGCTGATTTCAAAGCCTTTAACCAACGAATCGGCCGCATCCACCCACATAATATGCAAATTCAGCAGTTGAAAAAATATTATTTTTCAAAAAACTTCAACAAAACCATATCATGTGGCCCCTAGTTGGAATGAGCTCGTCGAGATCATTCCAACAAGGGTTCACATTATATGGTTTTGTTGAAATTTTTTGAAAAATAAAAAAAATATTTAAAATAATAAATTTTCATATCGTCTTCGTTGGGTAAAGGAAATGGCAAAACAGAGACTAAATATGGGCTTCCAGCACTCTACCAGTTAAAAATAATGTGACGTTTGGCATACCATCTGCTCATAAAAACAAGGATTACGCATTGCAGATGCGGGGGTCAAGTTTTTTTCACCCCTGTATGGCTTGTCATTACAAGAAAATCAAACCCATTAATATTTGTTCATGTTATCGTACTAACAAGCTGAAAACAGTCACAAATTAACTAATTAAGGACCATAACTCTGCTCCGTATGAGTGAATTGTTCCAGTTTATTAACTCAATTCAAGACATTGTTAAGGTCTGACAAACCAAATATTGTCCAAATCTATTGATATTTGTTAAAGTTGTCATCAGCTGAAAACATGCAAAAACTAACTAATTAAGGGCCATAACTTTCCTCAGTATGGCCAAATCGAACCAGTTTTCGAACCCATTCAAGACATAGCTAAGAAAGTCTTATATACCAAATATTGACCAAATCCATTAATATTTGTTCAAGTTATCACACTAACAAGAAAGTCACGACCTCCCCAAGCTCATCTGTGCACAGACCTCATCAAACTATAGGTCGAGGTTTTTTTAAAAAAAGAAAACTCGACCAAAAAATATGTTCCTAATGACATCAATATTTTGAAGCTCCGATTAATATACTTTCTTGAAACAACGGTTCAAAATTCTTTAACTGATTCTCTGGAATTGTTTTTATATCCAACTAGCAGGTGATACGCGGCATTGCACGGGAGAAGATGGTTATATCAATATATCCTCCGATATGATCGGCTCAGCTGTTTTCAAAATAGAAGGTCAAGGTCACCCCGCATTGGCACCCCGATAAAGTCAAAATGATTGATGGATCAATATGCCCGCACGTATGAACTTTTAGCCCGATCACCCAGCGTTTTTGAAATAAAAGGTCACGGTCACCAAGGTCAAGGTCACCCCGCAAGGGCACCCAGATAAAGTCAAAATGATCGATGGGTCAATATACCCGAACATATGAAATTTTAGCCCGATCGGCCCAGCCGTTTTCAAAATAAAAGGTAAAGGTCATCAAGGTCAAGGTCACCCCTGCACGGCACCCATCCCATGTTACTCCCAGGGACGAATTACCCCATGTACAAAATTTGAGATCGATCGGTCAAGAAACGGAGGAGTTCACCCGGAACAGAGAGAGAGAGAGAGAAGAGCGAGATATAGATACAGACATTTGCATTTACATGTTAGATGTAAACACACAACAAGTGGTCAGGTATCATACTGGAATACAATTGTGTACATACTGAGTTACATATATAGAGAATATGGAAGGAATGTTTTTCTCATATAACATTTATGAAACTCGTCCGAAAATCCGGACGAGTTTCATAAATATATGAGAAAAACACTCATTTCATATTCTATTTATCATATGACACACACACAAGCACAAATTGGCCACTTAGTATGACTTTTTAACCCATCACCTTCCTTGAGTTGCAGAAGTTGGAAAAAAACATCCTTGTATCACTACAAATTTTCATTTTTTGCTTCCAAAACATAGGTTATGACCCCTCATTAGAACGAGCTTGTAAAGCTCGTTCCAATGAGGGGTCATAACCTATGTTTTGGAAGCAAAAAGTGAAAATATTAAAAAAAAATTGAATGGCGTTTTTCTTGTAGGTAAAAGATTAATACAATATAACCCACCCTAAATAGGACAGATAACGTAGATTCTCCCTACTGAAATTATGCAAATGTGACCCAGTTGTATTTTGTCCAGCCAATCAAATTGTCCAGTTTTGAAATTGACCAATGAAAGCTCCCAACTCTAATTATGCAAATTATGAAAATGTGGCCCAGTTGTATTTTGTTCAGCCAATCAAATTGTCTAGTTTAGAAATTGACCAATGAAATTGACTGAAGGCTTTATTTTATCACTGATTAATATGAAAACCAAATATCAAATGTTTTAAAGTGAACAAAACAGACGAGTCATATGATAAAAAATGTTATTAAATGAGCATGGTTTACCCTTTTTAAAGTGTGAGTCTAAAGGTCAAAAAAATTTTGTGGCATGTGATAGTTAATTATTTAAATACTTGGTTATGGAATATTCTTATTGTTTAAATATTTTGGCTATTCAATTAACCTTTTATCCAATGCACAAGATATCCAAATTTATCATTTTTGGTCAAACAAAATTAAATAATTGATTCTGAAACAATTTTTTTTTTTAAATGAATGAGGGAGGGCGTTTTTTATTTTTATTTTTTATTTCTGATGGAGTGGTTGCCTATGCCTAAAATCCATTTGGGAGAGTCTAAAATTAAATACTAAAGCTTCAGTGTTGATTCCACTGATAGATTTTGTTGTAAATGTAATCATACAACACACTTCAGAGTGCGGTGGCTCAGTGGTAGACTGTTGGACTTCTATGCCAGAGGTCCCGAGTTCGATCCTTGTCCGGGATGATCTGCGTTGTGTCCTTGGGCAAGACACTTTATCCCGGTGCCTACATGAGGGCACGATGACACAGTGTACTGCACGTCGATGGTGCACATGTCTTCAACTGCTGTAACCCTGCTTAGCGGCATTTGAACAGAGTTAGAAATATTGAGGAGATGACAGTTGCCCATCGATGCTCAGTGGTTCTCTCCGGGAACTCCGGCTACCTCCACCCGTAAAACTGCCACAGTCATGATTAGCCATTGTGCATAAGTATGTGCCCTTAAACACCAATAAATAATTATACAACACAAAATCATTATAGAAAAATTAAAATGGAGATAAAAAAAAGAAGGTTTTTTAAATAAATAACACTCTTATTATTTTTTATCTATTTTATGGAGCACTATCATAAAATCAAAATCGATCAAATATTGTTTCGCAACTTCGGTATTCCCAAATTTTAATTTACTTCGAATTACTCAGAAAATAACTTGCATTTTTTTTAATTTTCCCCAAAATATCACACTATTATCATTTATTAACGAACTAATTATTCTAATTTCCCAATATCTTGTTTGTAGGTGTAAACTAGATTCAAAAGAGCTGATCTGGCATGGAAATCAATGTCAGTTCTTAATAGTATCGACAGACATTCCTGTGACTTTGACACCAGAGTGATAAACGTTGCTAAAACGTTCTTGAAAACACCTCTAGAGGTGTCAAACATTTTCTCTCTGTATCAAACAATACAGTATCACTGACATTTTTTTTTTTAATTCATTTAGTCACTCTAAAGTTAAGATACTACCTGTTGTTTGGGGTATGTAAAAAAAACTACCTGCCTAATGTTCAAGTACGAAAATGTCCACCAGAGCAATCTCCCCCAAAAAATCACTTTGTGATTGTTTTTTATGCCCCCCTCCCCCGACTTGGGTCAGGTGGCATATAGTGATTAAAGTGTCAGGGTGTGTGTCCGAGCCAATAACTCGAAAACTGTTAGGGCCACAGTCATTAAACTTCACACAATTTTAAAGGACCATGGGAGGATGTGTCACACACCGTATCCAGGTTTGTATCGTCAAGGTCATATTTCAAGGTCACACTAAATATTGGTCAATATTCGTGTCTCAGCCATAACTCGGAAACGAATCACAGTACAATTGTTATACATTTTACAAATGTTAAGGACAGTCAGAAGGTGTGGTGTGTCGCGTATAATAGTTTCCGCCGCATCTGCAAGGTGAAGGTCAGGGGGGGGAGGCATGTGTTACCTTAGTAACATTCTTCTTCTTGTATTTAATTTGTATATACATATGAGAATCATGTCACAAAGAGAATAACAGTATTGTATGAATATATATGACATATTGCATTGTAAATCGTGATGCGATACCACTAAAATCACACCCTGTGATGTTTTTTTCATTTTGAATTTTGCCTCCGAAAATTCAAATAAATATGATGAATGCGGGCCCAAAAAACTACCATAGAAACAAAAGGTTAATTTTGTTTAGCCTTAATGATTGTTTTTTTCCAAATTTTTCAAAAGATTTCAACAAAACCATATCATGTCATCCCTCATTGGAATATTCCAATGACGAGTCACATGATATGTTTTTTTTGTGAAAAATGTTTTAAAAATATATTTTATCCAACTGCTTAATTTGCAAATTATGTGGGGTAGATGCAGTTAACTCTTTACATAATGACCATATCCAACCAGCGCTTTCACTAGGCTTGCCATGATTATGAAATTCCATAGTCGATTAATAAGAGCCCCAAATCGACGATTAGTCGACTTTTTTGACCACGTTTTTTTAACAAAGGGTCGACAAAAACGAGATGGCCGAATGGTCCTAAAGGTAGGTATAACAGGGCGAGTGGCCGTGTACATTTCAAATAACATGGTGACATAGTCAACGATCCATCCTTCTCACAACATAAGGCTTGGTGAACGTCGGAATGAACGTTTCGTTGACCATATTCTGTTAAGTTGGTCGATCGTCTGCATACCGTTAAACAGTAATACACTCTGACGCCTGAAATTCAGAAGAAACATAACAGTGAGCAGCCAAAAGGAACAAGGCCTGATCCGAGGGAGAGGGATTTTACAACTTACAAGGACTATTCTGCTGGACCCTGTAAGGGCACTAGCACTATTCTGCTGGACCCTGTAAGGGCACTAAGGATGTAAAAGGTCCCACCCCCACTCCCCTTCCACACACACACTCACGACAATTTATCAATGGTGGGAAACGCTGTGATTTTCGGATTTCCAATAGGAAAGAGTGACACAAGGGAGCTAACTCTAGTTTTGTGATGCAAAATACTGAAATTTCATCAAACGCAGCGAGTTTCATTTTGTGTTGTTCAAAATAAAAGATTTATGAGCAAAGAATGGTTATTGGAAACGATTTTGTTTAAAATACGGACATGTTGTTGACATGACTAGAGCAGTAATACTTGAAAATAACTTTCATATTCCTCCCTCCCCCATAACCCCCGCCCCCCCCCCCCCCCCAAATCATTAAAGTGGAAGGTAATTACCGCAAACATTTCCGAATCGGACTTAGAAAAATGACGATTTATTTGAGGGGGGTGGGGGGAGCCTGAGGCCACCCTCCTTTACCTCCATATGGTCTACCACTGTCATTTATACATCCAGAAAAGTTCCCATTGTGTATATACAGCGTGATCACGTTCTGGCAAGGCAGTGGAGTCGTTATACATGCGAGGGTAAAAAAAAGTCGAAAAAGTCAACTTTCGAATTTACAGTTGATCAATCGGCATGACCGACGTTTAGTCGACTTTTTGCATAATCACGGCAAGCCAAGCTTTCACAAAAATTTTTTCTTTTTTTTTTAATTTTTACCCCCAAAACAAACCTTATGAAATCAAGCTCATTCCAATGAAGGGTCATAAACTATGATTGGAGACAAAAAAAACATTTAGTTATTCAAGAAAATGTTTGTGAAGTTACATATCATGTCTTATTACACCCCTAACGTCTAATTATAATAGGAATCGGTAAAACATAAATTGCGTTCTCCCCTCACTAGTGACATCAAACACCTTGGTGATTAACATTTCATGTGAACTTGAAATTTACAAATGAATTTTCACAAGCGCAAAACAAAAGTTGTTCTCGCTCCACTAGTGAGTATAACAAGACGTCATAATTACATCATTCGCCAACAATCCCAAAAACTATTTTGTGTGGATGTACACAACATCCAATGTGATCTGTGTCAGCGGAAACAGCGATCAGCTGATTGTGTAATTGTGTGGTATGGGTGTCGGTTCAGATCATTTCAGTTGAGGCTTCAAATGAAAGGCTTATAATAAAAAGAAAATCTAATGTTTTCTTGTGAATACTGGGATTAATCTCAGTCGTGAGAGAGAGAATTTGTATTTTCACTCGCAGCAAGCTGCTCGTGAAAATATGAATTCTTTCACTCACTCCAGAGATAAATCCCAGTATTCACAAGAAAACATTAGGATATCCTCTATATATTAGGTAAAGATTATACCGCAGTAAATGAAAAAAATCTTCAAAAGTATGCCACAAATTTTTATGATTGTTGCAAGTTTCAACAAAAGAGACAAAGATTCCAAATATATAGTGAATTCCAAAAATAAATCAATATAAAGTATCAGGAATTTTGGTGTTATGGAAAACTTGCAGAATAAGTTGCAAACATGAGAGATTTCTGAACATGTTAAATTAAGAGAAAGCCATTACCTATCAACAATTTTGTAAAACAGTACAGTTAAAACTAGAAGTCCTGTCATGAAATGCGCACAAATAGCACGTCGATCTGCACGTTAATCTACGCGTTATGACCATATTAAGGCTATCAATTTTTGTACACATGGCCTGTGCACAAGCAATGTTTCTGCCAATGGACCTCCGGGTTACCCGGAGGTCCATTGGCAGAAACATTGCCTGTGTTTGGTATGAGTAACCAGGAAAACCTGCCGCGCTTTGGATGCCATTCGATATAGTAATTGCGTGCAATTAAGCCTAGATAAGCACACAGTTCGTGACAGGACTTCTAGTTTTAACAGTATCTTGCACAAAATAATTAAGTTTTTAACAAAGCATCACCACTGAAAAGGAATTCTGAATTTATCTACAGTATATTTTTTATCATTTCAATTTTTTTGTGTAAAATAGTGTCGTCTATAAATTTACATTTGCTGTGTGGAATTACCATTCCATGTTGCATTTTCATCATCATCATCTTGTACATTTCGAAATCTACGAATGTTTCCATCCTGAGATCTGTTTTCTTGACCAGAAGCAGGTGTTCTTTGTTTGAAAGCTCTAAAAAAAAACAACACAGATAAGAAACTCCTAAAAGAAAAAAGTTAAAAAATTTATAGTAATTTATATATTTTTTCTACTTACCAATGACCCAGACTTAGCTGGTGCAAACTCTATTTAATTCAGGGCCAAACACAAATTCTGCCCCCCCCCCCCCCCCAATCCCCCAAATTTGCATCAAAAACTGAAAATTAGATGTCCTAGTAGGTCCTCCATACTTTTACTCCGTTGTGCAAGCGCAGTGTCAAGGAGGACTCGAATTTGGCGCCAAAATGTCATTCTTTGTTTGGCCCTGAAATTAGTGTCACCTCACTGACATCTGTGCTGTAAATCTCAGTTTTAATGATGCCAGACACATAATTATGAGAGGAATGATGGATATGAAGAGAATATTGGATGACGAGAGGAAAAACAGTGGTTTCAGATGTTCAGGGCTGTAATTTATAATTATTTTACGAAATTATTTCATGTTGCCTATTTTCGAGGCGTGGTCCTGTTGTTGTCATTCTTGCTATGAATGTTCCATTGTTTTGATTGTTTGATAAGAAACTCCTAAAGGAAAAAAATTAATTTTCTTGTCCATTTTCTTTTATACACCCACTAAACCTCAATATGTTATATCATAGTCCATTGTCTCCAGATGGAATTTGGTGCCAAATGAAAGTTCACCAAGAAGCAGTCCTTAGAGGGATAAAAAAAAAGTCAAAATGACCATTCTGATTCATACTGTGTCTAGTCTGAAATGGTTAACCGGATAATCGGTTTGAAACCGGTCACCTACCTACCCATTAAAAAAACATCAACCGGTTATCCGAAATATCGATAGTGATCGTCATTCCACGGATAAAACGTAGTGAATCTGCCGCTTTCTCTTTGAGATAGATTATACCTCGAAGCAGCGCTTTATATCTTTCGAAATAATCAACTTTGGCGTTCCAGACTTTGTTAATGATCGGCAATTTCCGTAAGTACTGAGTAACCACAGAAACTATTCCGTAGTATGTATACAAACGAATGTTGTCGAGTACTCGACAACGTTCGTTTGTATACACACTACGGAATAGTTTCTGAGAATACTGCTTTCCAATTCCTATTGTTTTGATCCCAGATTCGGTGAAATAATGGCTACGGTTAACCAGATATTATCCGGTTATAGTTCTCGGTTAGTCGGTCGTGAAAATGAGCCAACTGTTTCAGCCCTGTGTCCACCAGGTGCCAATTGTGTGTGATGCACAAACCTCAGACTTCAGCAAAGAAAAGATGCTCTCTCTTACTTCTACTTCCATCCGGCATTCGGATCTCTACATCCTTGTTTTCATCATTTTCCACCATCTTGTTAAGTTTTTACATTTTGTTGCTTTATCAAAATATTACCATTTTCTCAGCAGTGGAAAGCTTCTTTCGAGTTTTTAGGGCTGTTATGCAGCTATCTCAGGGATACTCTGCAAAAGGCACCCAAAGCATCTGACCCCTAAGGGGGCAGGGTGTCAAAAGGGGACACTCAACTCTGGGTATGTGTTAAGATTGAGAGTTTACTACATATCCTGAATTGTAAAGTGAAATTCAAAAATGTTGACATTATATATATTTATTACGTTCCAAAGTGGGATTTACTGGGATTTCCGGGTTTGATTATAAATGATAACTTCACAAGTGAATTATGCAATCAACAACTATGTCATATATACATGAGCGCAAATGAAGATGCTTTGCCGTGGATGTAATGGGTACTTCATTGGGTTTTTTTTTTTAGCTCTTTACCCAATATGAAAAGCAGACGACACTTGCAAAAAAGATTCTTGAATACATGTAGCTATTATTTTCATTTTTTGTCTCAAAAACAAAGGTTATGAGCCCCTCATTGGAACGAGCGCTTTCCAATGAGGGGTCATAACCTATGTTTTAGAGACAAAAATGAAAAAATAATGAAAAGTGGCGATTTTTTGGAATAGCCCTGTCCGTTACATTAGGTAAAAGGTTAAATAATATAATTATCATTACATGAAATGATGAAAAGTAATAAACGTTACGTGAAATAATTCATTTGAGGTGAGGGACTATACTGTAAAACACTCGTGCGCATTTGTGTTTGTACAAC
Organism: Pictodentalium vernedei; assembly: GCA_031216915.1. Classification (NCBI taxonomy): domain Eukaryota; kingdom Metazoa; phylum Mollusca; class Scaphopoda; order Dentaliida; family Dentaliidae; genus Pictodentalium; species Pictodentalium vernedei. The sequence continues at coordinate 22,209,591 of CM062289.1, forward strand.
GGCCCTCACCTCTCATGAATTATTTCATGTAACAAGTCCAGCCAAGCGATTACTCTTTATATCATCCCTTGAAAGAAACAAGCATTGCAGATGGTACCTTGTTCCATTCCGGGGGTGATTTAAAACGTTAGAAATCACCCGCCAATTGCATAGCTTCCTTGTTTGATAATTATCGAACAAACTCAGCATTTATATATTTATAGCTGCTGCACCCCCCCCCCTTCCCAAACTTTGCCACCGGCACACGTAAAATAAGTTAGAAACAAATACTCAAGAGATTCTCTGTTACTGTTATTGGAAATTAAAGCCTTTTCCCTTAGTGCACTTCTAGTGAAAAATGCAAGTGCTGCACCCCAGCCAGAAAATAAGCAGACTGTCACCTGCAAAATGAGGTCCCAGAGAGCAAATTTAGTAATGCTACCCTGCACAGCAGGGTAGCATCACTAAATTTACCCTCTGTGAACCTCGGTCTGAATCAGGGTCTCAAAACTAAACAGAAAGGGGTATCCAGAGGATAAATTGGCCCACTGTATGGGATAGCATCATCAGATTCACCCCCTGGGGACCTCATTCTGCTAATGTCAGACTGCTTAGTTTCAGGCCTGGCTGCACCCTTTGCCTCATGGTAGTGGTAGACATGGATTGGGTGGGGAGGGAGTAGCTGCCCTCCTGCTTTTGGGACTCCTAACCATCTGAACTTTCAAGGATTTTCCGTCAAATTTTCAAGTTCTTTCCAGGACCATCATTTAAAATAATACTCAATCATCTGGTTAAAATCTGATAAACTAGTTTATTTATTGGAGTTAAATAGCACTTTGGACAGCCAGCGTCACCTGTTGGACAGTTTTAAAGGGAGTACCCAGAGAGAACCACCAAGCAGCGTCGAGCGACTGACGGACTCACCAACATACTAAATCCACACAAGCAGCATTAGCATTGGTTGAAGGCAAGTTCGCCATCGATGTTCAGTATGCTTTAGTACATAGCGCCACCATGCACAATGAGGGCAATCTGGATTAAGTGCCTTGCCCAAGGACACAATGCAGTTACCCCTGGCAGGGACCGAACCGTGGAAATTTCAATACATACCCGTTAACAATTTTTTTACATTTAATACAAACCAATAAAACACGCACCTAAAGTTGATCCCAAGAGTGCTTCCCAAGGGTGAGTTTTAGGTGCAGGTATTATAGTAGTGGATGAATAAAATGAAATTTAACCCACTATCCAACGTACAGGATATCAAAATTTAATATCTCTTAAGTATTATTTTTTCAAAAAATTTCCACAAAACCATTTCATGTGACCCCTCATTGGAATTAGCTCCTGAGAATAAGTAAAATTTAAAATAACATCTACAACATAATCACAAAAAAACACATGAAGAATATAAAAAATATCAATCAAGAAATAAGACAAATGAAACAGAAATGCACAAATGAGGGCTACGCAAAGGGTGGGCCACTGCCCCAGACCTATAGGTGTGTTCGAAGTAGCCTTAACTCTTAACCTGCCAAGTATATTTGAGATATTTTTCATCAAATCTAATCATGGCTGCTTTAAAGCCACATAAAACATATTAGAACTCAGGGGACGAGTGGTTTCTAGCTGGTGCTGAACGATATTCAAAACTGAATACCGGTGTCAGTATTCAAAAAAATACCGCGGTATACCGGTATTTCGAAAACTGTTCAGATATATGAACACAAGTACCACAATCGAGACTCGAGGCATCACAGTGGGAACGAATTAACATGCCTTGATGATGCAGTTCGAAAAACCTTTACCCAATGCAGACGATATCAACATTTATTATTTTCAAAATTAGTTTATCAGATTTTAACCAGAGATTTCAACAAAACTATATTAACGAGCTCGTTCCAATGAGGAGTTACATGATATAGTTTTGTTGAAACTTTTGAAAATTATTTTTTCAACCGCTGAATTTGTATATTACGAGGTCTCAAGCAGACGATTCCTTGGATTAATGGATAATATTATTCATTCGGAGTTACAGTTAAAAAACTCGAGACATCTTGAAAATTAAATTGTGGGTAAATAAATAATGACGATAAACCGATATTTTTGTAATTACACCGGTATTCAATTGATATTGGTTTGAATACCTGTATATATCGGTTTATCGATATACCGTGCAGCCCTACTTCTAGCATTCAACCAGTTTTAAGAATGTTGTGCATCAAATATAAAAAAAAGTCTGAGGTTCTGGGTGAGAAGATTTCTGAAGAATTAAGTTAAAATTCAAGGCTATCATAATGGGTTCAAATATGAACCCCAGGAACTTGATTTAAACAAGCACTAATCTGATCAGACCAAATATTAAAAAGGTTTTGAGAGATGGATCTGAAGGTTTTTTAAATTATTCCTCACATTCCCATAAGTTAAAATTTGGGCTGCCATAAGATGCCCAAATATGATCCCAAGTACTTAATATTTGGGCTTCTTCTGGAAAGGGCAAAGTTTATGGTTGCCTCAAAATTTCCATTTTCAGAAGCTGGCCAGTTTGAACTGAAATTGTTAGGCAATATTATTGGGGGATGAATACTCGATTTTCTGCAGAGAAAATATTCCTGCACCTCCCCACTCCTATATGGTTCTTTGTCTGAAGAAAATTTATCATGCCATATTCAGGCTTTAAAATTCCCATTTTCAAAACATAGCAACTAACCGATTTGATCCAAATTTGGAATGCAGTATTATAGGTGGAGGTACCTGATTCATGCAAAACAAATTTCCACACATTCCCATGGATACACTGGGACTAAAAACAGAAAAGAATTATTTTAAATACCACTTTTCATGTTGTTTGGAATAAATAATTGTCTTTTTCTTTTAACCCTTTACCCAATGCAGACGATATCAAAATTTATTATTTTAAATATCAGTTTTTCAAATTTTTCAAAAAATTTCAACAAAACCATATCATGTGACCCCTCATTGGAACGAGCTCAACGAGCTTGTTCCAATGAGGGGTCACATGATATGGTTTTGTTGAAATGTTTTGAAAAATAATATTTTTTCAACTGCTGAATTTGCATATGACGTGGGCGGATGCGGTCGATTCGTTGGGTAAAGGGTTAAATACCAACATCAAATAATAGAAACAAACAGGCTGAAAAAAATCATTTTAAAGATCATTCTTAACCTGGCCAAACAAATGAACAAAAAAAACCTTTCATTCCCCAAAACTTACTCCTTCCACCCACTCTCCATTCCCTGAAGACAATTTGATCTGGGTGAGCAATTTAGGCTCACTTGAGCTTCGTATTTTTTATAGGGTGGTTGAGAGAATTAAGATATACTGTTGAAAATAGTTTATCATGGTCAACTTACGTCTGTGGTCTGTCTGTTCTACGCTGAAAGCTATTCGATTCTGTGTGTGAAGCTTCCTGTTGAACATTTGATGGTGGTGGGTTCTGTGTTCTGGCTGAGTTTTGGCTTCCAAATAAGAAGGTATATAAGAAATTCCATATCACTAATAAAGGGGCAATTATTAAATTTAGTAAATCATTTCCTTTTCCACTAGCACCCTGACTTCTAATTGCTCTTGTTCCAGTATCCTTTAAAATAAAAAAGTTAAATACAAATGAAATATTGTTCACTCATGGTGTCTGTTAAGACACCCTTTTTTTCAATTTTCAGTAGTTTGTTTATTGGGGTTTAACGCCACTTTCAGCAACCAGGGTCATATTATGTTGTATCAATTTTCAGTATTAAGAATGTTCATTACCAGAATAAAATAAGTGGAACCCTGTTAATTGAATAGCCACTTTGCCAATGAAAATTATTCAATAAACAGTATTCAATTAACAGGGATTGTGTCACTTTCCTATATTCTGGAGATAAACTTAACATTTATTCTATTATATCTTATTTGACAGAGCTCCATGAGCTCTGTCAAACAGGATATAATAGAATAAATGCCTGTATTGAATGTACTGAGAGCAAATAGGTCTATAAACAAAGAAAAACTCGGTAATTTCTCGACAGGTTACAAGATTTTTTATTCAATTGACTGGAGTTTACTCCACAACCACAATTCAATTAACAGGTCCAATTTGTACTAGAGGTATAGTAAAGGGTTTTGTGTTGGGAAAATATATTCAATTAAAAGAGTTGGGAGCGCGGTGGCTCAGTAGGTAGTGGTGCAGGCTGCAAGCCGAGAGGTCCTCGGTTCGAATCCCACCTGCGGCAACCGCGTTGTGTCCTTGGGCAAGACACTTCATCTCCATTGCCCGCGTGGGGGCACGATGACGCCATGTACTAAGGCGTACTGCACGTCGATGGTATGCATGTCTTCAACCAATCTAACCCTGCCTGTGCTGCAGTGTGGAGTTATGATGTTGGGGAGCTGGCAGCTGCTCGTCGTTGCTCGGTGGTTCTCTCTGGGTACTCCGGCTTCCTCCACCCGTAAAAACTGTCACGGTCATGATTAGCCATTGTGCATAAATATGTGACCTTAAACATCAATAAATAAATATATTAAAAGAGTTATTCAGTTAAGAGATACCCAATTAAGTGGGCTCCACTGTATAGCTAGCTATTCCAATAGATATATTACATGTAGCAAAAATATCTTTCGCTAATGTTCTTCCACCAACCCCCCCCCCCCCCCCCCCCCCCCCCCCCCCCCCTGGACTCCATTTAAACCAACACTAATCTTATCCATCCATATACATTTTACTAATTTTGACTACAATCAGAGGGATCTGATATGAACATAATTGAATCTGTTCCCACTAAGGATAATGTATACCAAATACCAAAATATTCTGCCTGGTGGATCTCGGGGAGATCTTCGATGTATAATCCTCACAATGAATCAAAATATGAACCCAGAGACTTGATTTGAACATACTTGAATCTGTCCTCAGTAAGGATGCTGTATACAAAATATCACAAACATTCTGACTTGTGAAATCTAAGAATATGCCTCATATTGCAGAAAGTTAATGTTTGGGCTCCCTTAGGGAGTCAAAATATGAAACCAGGAACTTGATTTCAACAAGGATCTTGATTTCAACAAACTTGAATCTCACCCCACCCTGGATGTTGAGTACCAAATATAAAAAACCAAATACAAAAGAATTCTAACTGGTGATCCAAATAAGATTTTTAAAGTATTTCCTCATATTGTACCAAGTCAAAATTAGGGATCCCTTAGGAAACCCAAATATAAACCTAGGGATATGATTTGAACAAACTTGAATTTGACTCCTCCTTTTTAATTTTCCAGAAATGAAGTTATGCCCCTTGTGGTGCCCACTTCACCCCCACCCCCACGGGCATGGCAACTTTATTTGAACAAACTTAACTTGAAATGACATATGATATGGAATATGCATACCAAACTGATAATGCCAAATGACCGATGACTGACAGAAATGGACCAATAAAGCTCCCCTTGAACTTTCCTCACTCTAAAATTGTCACTGGTTCCGCAAAACATTGGCTGAATGAAACTTTCACACAACAAAGAGCCCTAAAATAGTGTCTAATATAATATAGGACTACACATACTCCAATAGCCTCAGTTTTGTGCTATTTTATGGCAGGTGGGTCCTAGACTACAGGAGGCTCCCACCTTTCCCCCACAACAGCCTTCCAAATATAATGCCACCCCCCCCCCCCCCACTCTCCCACCCTCAAAAAAGAAAAACCTGTCGAAGGCACCCCCATTATAGAATCCTGGCTACATGCCTGCATCAGCTATATGAAATTAACAGGTCAAATATGCACTGAAGGTATGGTAAGTGGTTTGGTGTTTGAAAGTTAAATGCAATTAACAAGGTTATTCAGGTACGGTATATTCAGCAGGGATTGATGGGAAAGGAGAATGATCACTCTCACTCGCCATCACTCTCCTAAATGTTAATTAATCACTCTCCTTCGTGATGTGTGTAGAAATTATGTCTAAACAACAAAAGTTTTATACTGCAATTCAATCACACGTTACCTGACCCACCTAGGAAACAATATTTGCAAAACATTATCTCTCATTACTAAAATCTTTCATTTTTTGCTTTAAACATATCTAATGACACCTCACTGGAACGAGCTCAATGAGCTCGTTCCAATGAGGGGTCATAAGCTTTGTTTTCAGGCCAAAATGAAAAAAATAAAACTTGTATGGTCATTTTCGTGTATAATGCTGGTCAGTTTGGGCTGTCATTATAGGTAAGGGATTAAAATCACTCTCCTGAATTTTTCATTCTCATAAAATCAAAATGAGGAGAGTGATCATTCACTTGCCTGCAGTTTCTTCCCTGTAGTCACTGATTTAGTTAGGTGGTCTCTACAATACAAACTAGAAACTTACTGGTAATACTATTATTGCAGCACTAGGGCTTAAGTGTAAGGATAATAAAGTTTCTGATAGGTCTTCATTGTTGAACGTCCTCTTAGGATACATTGTAGAGAGTTGAACTGAACCACCAACTTTCTGTAAAAGAAAAAATATAGAAATAATTGGCCTTCAGAATTGAAAAATACAAAGAAACATAGGTGTACACTCAACCCTCCCCCCCCCCCCCCCCCCCCCCCCCCCCCCCCCCTGCAAAGCCTTCTTGCACTCAAGGGACAAATTTATCAATTTTATTAACTTGGGTAAAATATCGGACATAAACCACTTTATTTTTATTTTTTTAAGTTTGCATTGATTATAAAAGGAGAGCATGTGCCAGCCAAAAGGACCATGCAGGAGGGCCTGAGAAACAGATTTTTAACTTTTTTAGGCCTTAGGGAGTCAAAATATGGAACCAGGAACTTGATTTCAACAAACTTGAATCTCACCCCACCCCGGATGCTGAATACCAAATATAAATGAAAGTGTCAATGACAATGTAGCTCAACTTGTTTAAGACATGTTCATGTATAGTATGTGACACAGCAATGGCAAACATCTAGATAATGACCTGATAACAAAGGTACATATAAAGTATTGTAACGGTCTGTACATAAATGCTGACCGTAGCCTGAAACAAATGTAGAGGTAAAGTATTGCAAAGGTGGGCGACAGTTAGATGCTAAAGTAGAAAATAAAAAAAGAGTCCCAGAGTGGGTCTGACTGAACCCAAAAATATTTGTTCTCAGAGCACAGTGACAACAAAGGCACCCAAAAACACTTGTTCCTGTCCCAAGGTGATAACAAAGGTACCCAAGAAATTTCGTGTAGATTGGTTCATAAATGCAGACTCTAGCCCGAGCAGTATTGACATGTGCACTTACTGTGTATAAGTATCACTGAATAAATCAAAATTCATCTAATTTGCATAATTTCTGCACAAGAAAAAACCCTGTATTATATGTGATGTATTCCAAGTTACTAAACATTCATACAAAAATTTATTCAAATCAGAACTTTCATACAGAAGTTCTGTACAAAAAAACTGATTGCATTAATTTTGGTATAAATTTATATGGCTGCTGGCGGCCATCTTGAAGTTTGGACCGCACCCAAAAACACTCGTTCTCGTCCCACGGTGATAACAAAGGTACCCAAGAAGTTTCATAAAGATCGGTTCATAAATACGGCCTCTAACCTGAGCCGGACAGAAGTTGTGTACAAAAAACTGATTGGACCTTATTTCGGTACAAAATGGCCACTGGCAGCCATCTTGAATTTTGGACTGTACCCAAAAATACTCGTTCTCGTCCCAAGGTGATAACAAAGGGACCCAAGAAGTTTTGTGAAGATCGGTTCATAAATACAGCCTCTAGCCAGAGCCATATTGGCATTTGCAGTTAAAGTGCTGAAAGTAACACTAAATAGATCAAAGTTAGTCTTATTGGCATAATTTATGCACAGGAAAAAAACCCATATTATATGTGATGTATCCCATGGTACTAAACATTCACACACAAAATTATTCAAATCAGCACTTTCATATGGAAGTTCTGCGCAAAAATCTGATTGCACCAAATTTTGTACAAAATGGCTGCCATCGGCCATCTTGAATTTCGGACCGGACCCAAAAACACTCGTTCTCGTCCCACGGTGATAACAAAGGTGCCCAAGGAATTTCGTAAAGATCGGTTCATAAATACGGCCTCTAGCCCGAGCCGTATTGGCATTTGCACTTACAGTGCTGAAAGTAACACCAAAAAACATCAAAGTTAGTCTAATTTGCATAATTTACGCACGAGAAAAAAACCCGTATTATATGTGATGTATCCCATGGTACTAAACATTCATACAAAAAATTATTCAAATCATAGCTTTCATATGGAAGTTCTGTACAAAAAGTTAAAAAATTTATAGTAATTTATATATTTTTTATACTTACCAATGACCCAGACATAGCTGGTGCTAACTCTTAAAATATAGGGCCAAACACAAATTTTGCCCCCCAATCCCCAAAATTTGCATCTAAAACTAAAGAAAACATGTCCTGAAAGGCCCTCCACACTTCGCCCCCACTGCGCATGCGCAGTGTCAAGGACGTTCCGAAATTGGCGCCATTAATCATTCTAATAACCAGTGCCTGGTAAGCGCTATGTACTCAGTGGGGAGGCAAGAGTTCCCAACTCCTGGGAGGGCCATCCCCGTCTGGGTCATTGGTAAGTATAAAAAATATATAAATTACTATAAATTTTTTAACATTTTTATACTGTACCAATGACCCAGACATAGCTGAATAGTAAAAAGGCTGGAGGGCCAAGGACATAGAGCAAAATGTAATACGCTCAATAAAATAAAATAGAGTCATCCCCTGTAGGGAAAAAGAAGTAATAGGCCTTACATGTATCTTTCTTATTTATGATAAATTAGAAAGATACAACACCTTCCAAAATTGAGCTTCATACATCCATGTACTCTATTAATATCCAATATAATCCTTATACTAATAATTTTTACAGTAAGCCAATAAATAAAGTAAGTCTAGAGAATAGAGACTCTTATACTCCTAAAAGTGTCTGAGGATTGCATAATCATGTCCGTTGACATATGCAATATTCAAAAGCTATACTTTAAAAACTAAGACTTGAATGAATTTTAAAAACCTAAACTTCTCACTAAACAACCATCCCAATAACAGCTCAGAATTACTAACTCCGGAGGAGGTATCCCCTTGTTTTCATAGTAAAACAGGTGACCCAAGGGAACACCCTCCCACCCCCCCCCCCCTTTTTCTTGCCCTGGGTCAAATAGCCCAGAGCGAAGAGGGCAGCCGAACGGAGACACTGCCGAAACAGACAGCCTACCTAGCTATAGTAGCAACTGTTAAGTGAATGACATTCTGAGCAGTAGATAATAGACCTAACAATAGAGGCCTCCAGAAATGGACTCGATATTTAAGATAAAATTCATGAATGTGGATGGCTGAGCGCAATGAGCGGCCTTCAAAAATCTATAATAGCGACACTATTAATGTAAGCCCAAGAAGTAGAAGAACTCTTACTTCATGAGCCGAAATCTTAAGCACAACTGCTAAGTCAATGATATACCATAAGCAGTACCGATAGTTAATAGAATCCATTAACAATAAAATGGAGCGTAACGTCCTTCTACTAGACATCAAAGACAGAAGAAGCTTACGCCCTTTGTAATAAACAGATATCTGTTTATAAATACATAAACTGTACCCGGAAAGAGTAAAGGCCTATGCCCATACGAAGACGGAAGGACCTTAAAATAATAGGTTCCGGATAATAGGAGCCTAACTCTTATGCAACAATCCAACCTAAATAGTAACGGAAGTATTGATTCCGAAACTATGAAAGTGAAAATCATCCATCGATAGTGCATGAAACTCACTGACTCTACAGTAAAAGAGAAACCAACAGAATTACTGTCTAAAAGGTCAGAATTTGAAAACTACTGTTTCCAGAGGCTCAAATGATTACTTAGCTAAATAAGAACCGAAGTTAAAATCCGTATAGGAATTTAATCTAAAGATTCTAAGTCTATTTATCAAAAAGTTACTAACTGACTTAGATAAAGAGACAAAAGACTCAATTGTAAACTATCGTAGAGTGTATAGGTATGAGGTAACATAAACCTATAACCTAAATAATAACAGGCTGCAGTAGATCTTGTGAAACAAGTATACTAAAAAATAGCAATGAGTAGTATGGAGGGATCAACAATATGAACATAATGATCCCTACACCACGACGGAAGATCCTCCACTTTAGCCGCATAGAATAGCGAAGAAGAGGATCTCCTATAGTAAGAAATCGCGTCCAAAGCTCGTCCAGTACAGTGCTTACAATGCAATACGGACCACACAACGGAATACATGAAGGTTGCGACCTTGCTGGTTGTGATAAAGATGACACGATTTACCCAGTGAAAAAGATCCTCACATAGAGGAAGATTTCACATTAAGACCCACAGTAGACAAGAGAGTAAATTACTCATGATCTCTGTGAAGATAGAGATGCTATCAACAGAAATGAATTGTGGTTGTTTATCTTAGCAATACCTGCTAAAACAACAGCGCCGGAGGATACGCGTATCCTATCATTCTGTCCTATAGATCAATAGAGCGTTAACAATATTAGCTCAGAGATCTGGACAAGCCAACACATACGTCTGCAATTGATTAGCAAGCTGTGTCATAAATAAATCATCATTGGGCGCTCCCATAGATAGCAAATCTGATTGAATACTTGTTTGTTGAGAGTCCATTCTGACAGCAACAAGCGACCCGTAAGAGAATGGGAGTCCGATAAAACAATCAGACGACCCGGAATATGACAGACCAAAACTGAACTTGGTGTACTAAAACCAACAGACGGATTCTTTCCATTAAATTGAATAATGGAAACGAAAGAGTACCTCCCTGGTTCCGGAGATACGCCACTACTGTCGAATTAAAGGACAGGAATTTGGGCATGCGTTTCTGAATAATGTTCATGCAATGACATAAAGCAAGCCTAAAAAACATTATTCCGCGGAAGTTAAACTGATTGCTTAAAAGACTGCGGAACCCAAAGACCCTGGCACTTCGAATCCGTAGGGATCAGTATTATATCCCAATCTGTTTGACTGGCAACCGTCATAACAGCCACACTCGGGTCCGGCAACTGCGGCGGCACTCTCTGAGTCAACCACCGAATGTTTGCCCCAGTCTGAATCTCTTGTAACACTAGATAGCCAAGAGAACGTATAAATAGAGCAATTCATGGATTGCCAAAAAGTTGCCGTCGAAGAGAAGCTCCTCCGAGAACGAAGCGACTCTGAGAGAGTTCTTAACCTTACTATCCACGCGTGTGGATGTAGCTAGGGCTGCGTCACGTCTAACTAACTCCAATCAGCCACTGAAGGGCGGAGTTATACGTGAACAAACTACTGCCCCCAAAAGAAATTACATTGAGAATAATATCCCGTAAATCTTTTCTTGAAGACGTAATGATAACGCCTCAGTAAGGCGGATTACGTATAATAAAGCGTCTAAGTTAAGTCTACTATACATAATGTCGTTCCCAACATTGAAATTGGAAAAGACATAAACGGCGAAAAAGAATATATGCAGTCTTTAATCACACCGTCTAGACGCATATGAACTCTCGGTATGCCCTGCTCTGCCAAAATAAACTATTTGTATAAATGATAAAATGGCAGAAATGAGCAACGCGGACAAGAAACTAAACTAACATGCTTAGTAGCAGGCTTGTATATATATATATATAGCGTCGAAAAATAAAACACATGTTGTAATGACAATATTGGACTGCGTCGGTAAGTCAGGGACAATGTCCCTGAACCGATCGAAAAATCCGAGTCCAATGACGCTATAAGTCTCTTATCCAAGGTCGCAGCAATGAAATCCGAAATAATAATCACTGGAAGATAATGCCAGAAGATATGAAAGGCATCTTCCGATACTACTAAAGGGAAAACTCGAAATCTTTCGAATCCCTTTCGCCATCCTGTCGGACCCTATAAAGCGTTCGGTCATCCGTAGCTGATGCAACCGCGGACCGCACCGACCCAGCGTTGTCGGATAATTCCTGATTCGACCGAGAAACTGTCAATTGCTGGGATGCTGCGAAACAACTGTGCTAACTCGGATAGCACGTCCGTCACCGAGGCCTGAGGAGAAGCGATCTTACGATGCATTGCCGCTGGAAGCTCCGTGATCGTTACCCCGTGCATACTACCAATATGCGAGCGAACGGAGTGTATAGGCCTCGTGTCCCTTGGCTACCGGATGGCGTGACCTATTCGCCGTGGAATCACTGAATGCCGAAACTGATCGGATACTCGAGGTCACGTAGCCAATGTGCGGTCGTGTGCCCTGCTGTGAGGATGAGGAAGCATTAAAGACAGTCTCTCGGACTGTCAATATAACGGAGCGTCCCGACCAACGGACATATGCTCCGAATGTAAAATATCTGAACCACAACATGCGGTCCCCTATGTTGTTGGGCGAGAGAGGGACCTCTCTCGCTCACAGCCCGGACGGACCTGGACAAGCCAGGAACCGGACTAACAGGCTTCCTCCGATCTGTCCTCAATCTGCCGTCACTGGGTGAGTACTAAAGTAATTAAAGTGCTCGCATCACCCAAATCTCCTTCCTAGACCGCAACGGACGAACCCGGCAGCCGAACCATTCGATGAATGTACGCTACACCGGGTGAGCTAGCGAATGTCACTCCGTAGGCGATAGACATATTCCATGAGCACTTATTGCCGCTAACTCTTCATTAACTATGACGACAGAGGCACACTTTTGAAAGACATCTCCATAACTCTTCGAACAAGAAACCAGAAATGCTTGGATAGCAAGCATAAAATAATAATATATATAGCGTCGTTCAATAATTCGAAAGTTTGTGTGACATTATTGGACTATGTCGGAACTGAGGGACGATGTCCCTGAACCGAACCAAAAATTTCTAAGTCCACCGACGCTATCAGTTACTTATCCGGCATCGCAGCATTCTGGTCCGACGAAAGAAGCTGTAGAAGACCAAGTCAGATGACATACACAACAGCATATGTTGTTCCGAAAGGGAAAGCTCGAAATCCTCCGAATCCCTTTCGGTATCCCGTCGGACCGGATGAAACTTTCGGACGTCCGTACCCGCTTCCGCGGAGCGTCCCGACCCAGCATCGTCGGATAAAATATATGCGACAGATTCAGTTGATGCTGGGATGCTGCGATAAACTGTGCTATTAAGGAAAGCACGTCCGTTCCCGAGGCCTGTGCAGTAGCGGTTTTATGATGCATTGCCGCCGGAAGCTCCGTGTACGTTGACTCCCGCACACTTCCTATGCGAACGTCCGGAGTCTGCAGGCCTCGTGTCCCTGGCTACCGGATGGTGTGACCTGGTCGCCGAAGAATCCTTGATCGGCGAAGCTGGTAATATATCGGCGGTCACGCAGCCAAGGTGCGGTCGTGTGCGCTGACGAGAAGAGGAAGCCTTAGCAGTCTCAGCGGACTGCCTATATAACGGAGCGTCCCGAGTGACGGACGTATGCTCCGCTTGCGACACATTTTGTACCACAACATCTGGGGCCAGATGTTGTTGAACGAGAGAGGGGCCTCTCTCGCTTGCCGTCCGGATGGACCGGAACGAGCTATGAACCGGACTAAAAGGCTTCCTGCGTTCTCCCTCCGATCCGCCGTCACTGGGTGTGCATTAGGTTAATTTATAGTGCTCGCATCACCCCAAAATTCCTTCTAGACCGCAACGGACGAACCCGGCTGCCGAACCATTCGGTGAATGGACGCTACACCGGGCGAGCTAGCGGACGTCAAAGGCCGTCGAACCTACTAGGGTCCTCTTAGGCAATTGGTGTATTTACATGAGCACTTTTCCGCTAGCCCTTCATTAATTGTGACGACGGAGGCACACTGTTGGAAGACATCACAGATACATCACCCTAATCTTGATCGTCTGAAATAGAAATTGATAAAGTAGAGTGACCCTGCGGGGAAAGGACCGGAGTGTCCAAATCCCCAACAACATACCGTGACATACACTTCCCATATTGTCATCGAAAATCATACGATACAGAACAGGAGTTAATGCGAGTACACTGACCACATATAGAATGATAATAAAGTCAGAGGAAGACTTCCTCTTAAAACAATTGATCAATATCCTTTCAATGTGAAAAGAAAACAAGTCCTGGTACTCGCACTAACCCCTGGCAATCAAAATACATAATAATAATATGATCCATTAATATAGAAAAAATAATTGAAATCAAAATATTTTGAAAAAATATTTTTTCAGAACAGCCCAAGTTTCTGAAAAGTAACGTTGAGCCCCAATGGATCCCAAGCCTAAGTGTGGACAAAAATTTTAAAAATATTTTAAACAATTTATTCAACACTTACGAACAATAATAATGTATCTAGTTATGATTAAAATAACATCAAGATATTATTTTTTAGAAATCCCCCCCTCACACAGAGGGCTGTTGTAAATGTAAACAATGAGTGTAAAAACACTAAAATAAGACTCCAGGCACCCAGGCCCGAAATCAGTTACCAAAAATACACTATCTGATGCAAAACAGAGACTTCCAGGGAAGAAACTGCAGAACATCAGATGGTAGATGCAGAACACAACGCCTAACCACCCGTAGGTGAAGACGTAAACATGGGGAAAGAACAGAATTCATTCTGTTATTCAGCTAAAACTCCCAAGAAAATTTAGTAATAATAATTACAAAAACTATGCCAAAAGCATGGGAGAATAGCAAGGGGGAACTTAAAGGACAGGGAGAGAGGAAAACACTTAAAAAACAGTGTAACTAAATAATCAGAATGACAACAAAATGGCTGCTGCCTTGAAAATAGGTAACTTAACATAATTTCATTAAAAAATTTTAAGTTACAGCCCTGATAATATTCTGTCACACATTCTTTTCCTCTCCTCCTTCTCTATCCTCCTTAGAATCACCATTTCACTAATATTTATGTGTCTGGCATCATTTAAACTGAGATTTATAAGCACAAAGATCAGTCAGATGTTAACTGATGAAGGGCCAAACTTAGAATGATTAATGGCGCCAATTTCGGAACGTCCTTGACACTGCGCAATGCGCAGTGGGGGGCGAAGTGTGGAGGGCCTTTCAGGACATGTTTTCTTTAGTTTTAGATGCAAATTTTGGGGATTGGGGGGCAAAATTTGTGTTTGGCCCTATATTTTAAGAGTTAGCACCAGCTATGTCTGGGTCATTGGTACAGTATAAAAATACAGATTTCTGCATCGTCGGTACAAAATGGCGGCTGGCAGCCATCTTGAATTTCGGACCGCACCCAAAAACACTCGTTCTCGTCCCACGGTCATAACAAAGGTACCCAAGAAGTTTCGTAAAGATCGGTTCATAAATACGGCCTCTAGCCCGAGCCGTATCCAATTGTTGACGGACAGCCATGGCATAAGCTCAAATTTTGCTTCGCCAAAGTTGAGCTAAAAATACAGAAAAAACTGGCCTTTGGATTTGAAAAAACATAGAAACACAGGTGTACAGTCAACTCCCACCTCTAGAATTTTTTGGGACGCTTGATTATTGCTACAGTTGCTAGTTATTAAATGTGGTTGAGTTAAGCTGAACAATTTATTTATTTATTTATTTATGTTTAAGGTCACATATTTATGCACAATGGCTAATCATGACCGTGACAGTTTTACGGGTGGAGGAAGCCGGAGTACCCGGAGAGAACCACTGAGCAGCTGCCAGCTCCCCAACATCGTAACTCCGCACTGCAGCACAGGAAGGGTTAGATTGGTTGAAGACATGCGCACCATCGACGTGCAGTACGCCTTAGTACACGGCGTCATCGTGCCCCCGCGTGGGCAATGTAGATGAAGTGTCTTGCCCAAGGACACAACGCGGTTGCCGCAGGTGGGATTCAAACCGAGGACCTCTCGGTTTGCAGCCTGCACCTCTACCCACTGAGCCACCACGCTCCCAAGCTGAACAATAAAGAAGTTTCAAAATGCGATAAAGAAGTAACAACAGCATATTTAGTTCACAACTGATGAAATATTACTGTGTTTTGATCACAAAAGGGAACAGTTAATTCCAAATGTTCACTTGTAAGTGGTCAAGTTTAAGATGTTTCATTTGATTTGATTCTCATATAGAAATTTACATTAAATATATGTTGGAGGGGGAGATAATTAACGTTTGTCAGATCAAAAATTTTGAATTAAGCACATTCCCACTTGTTAGTCGTTATGTCCGAGAAGTTTTATCGAATCAGTTCATAAAAGTGAGAGGAGCAGCATACGGAAGAATCTCAAAACAAAATCTTTATATTAAATCTTTTAAGTCTAAATCACCTGGCTATAAATGACACAGATCAAAAATTCTGAAATACCAGTATGAGCATGTCCACTTGTTGGTGATCAAGTTTGAGATGTTTTGCAAAAATCGGTTCATTAATCAAAGAGGATATATGCACGCAAGAATCTCATTTGGAATTCCATAACAAACCTGAGATCAATTGGCTATAACTCTTTATGGAATATGGAAATGTTTACTTGTTAACCCTTTACCTAACGTGAAAAGCAGACGACACTTGCAAAAAAAATTCTTGAATAACTATTTTTTTTCATTTTTTGTCTCAAAAACATAGGTTATGACCCCTCACTGGAACGAGCTCGACGAGCTCGTTCCAATGAGGGGTCATAACCTATGTTTTTGAGACAAAAAATGAAAAAATAATTAAAATTAATAGGCGATTTTTGAGAATAGCGCTGGCTGGTTTTGGCCGTTACGTTGGGTAAAGGTTTAAGAGGTCATGTTTAAGATGTTTCATTTAATTCGATTTAATTTGATCCTCATATAGAAATCTATATTAAATATAAGTTGAAGGGGAGATAACCTGGTTGAAACTTTCACAGGTAGAAAATTTTGGATTATGTGCATGCCCACTTGTTAGCCATTATGTTAGAAGTTTCATCAAATTGGTTCATAAATGTGGGAGAAGTTGCACATAAAAGAATCGCAAAAGAAAATCTTTATTAAATCTTCCAAGTTATTGGGCAGATAACCTTGCTACAAATGACCCAGATACAACATTTTGAAATACGTGCATGCCCACTTGTTAACTTGTTGAGTGCTGGAAGCATAAATTTGTGATTTACTGTGATGTATGGGTACCACAAGTTAATGGCTTCATATTCTGTGGATGTTCTTCATATCATCTCTGCAGTTAAATAATTTGATCTGTAAAGATTTGCCTTGTTGCAATTTATGGGAGAGTGCCTACAGGCACTCTCCCATAAATGGTAACAAGCCCAAATCAGGAGAACAAATTGTGCTGACCCAAAATAATTTAGCACTCTACCAGTTAATCATGATGTTTGAGAAGTTTCATCACAATCGGTTCATAAATGTAGGAGCTGCTCATACAAGAACATCATATAGAAATCTACATTAAGGCTTTTAAAAATGAAAGTGTCAATGACACTGTAGCTCAACTTGTCAAGACAAAGACATGTACATGTATAGTATGTGACACAGCAATGACAAACATCTAGGTAATGACCTGATAACAAAG
Source organism: Pictodentalium vernedei (assembly GCA_031216915.1). Classification (NCBI taxonomy): domain Eukaryota; kingdom Metazoa; phylum Mollusca; class Scaphopoda; order Dentaliida; family Dentaliidae; genus Pictodentalium; species Pictodentalium vernedei. Next base: position 22,227,090 of record CM062289.1, read on the forward strand.
GTACATATAAAGTATTGTAACGGTCTGTACATAAATACTGACCGTTGCCTGTAACAAATGTATAGGTAAAGTATTGTAAAGGAGGGTGACAGTCAGATGCTAAATAAACTAGAATAAAATCTTTTGAGTCCCAGAGTGGGTCTGACTGAACCCCAAAATATTTGTTCTCATAGCACAGTGATAACAAAGGCACCCCAAAACACACTCGTTCCTGTCCCAAGGTGAAAACAAAGGTACCCCAAGAAGTTTTGTGAAGATCAGTTCATAAATACGAGCTGTATAGAACTTGTGACAAAAAACTGATTGGACCTAATTTCGGTACAAAATGGCCACTGGCAGCCATCTTGAATTTTGGACCGTATCCAGAAACACTCATTCTCGTCCCAAGGTGATAACAAAGGTACCCAAGAAGTTTTGTGAAGATCAGTTCATAAATACAGCCTCTACCCTGAGCCGTATTGACATGTGCACTTACTGTGTATAAGTATCACTGAATAAATCAAAGTTCATCTAATTTGAATAATTTCTGCACAAAAAAACCCTTACAATATGTGATGTATTCCATGTTACTAAACATTCCTACAAAAATTTATTCAAATCAGAACTTTCATACAGAAGTTCTGTACAAAAGACTGATTGCACTAATTTTGGTACAAAATGGCTTGAATTTCAGACCACACCCAAAAACACTCGCTCTCATCCCACGGTGATAACAAAAGTACCCAAGAAGTTTTGTAAAGATTGGTTCATAAATATGGCATCTAGTCTGAGCTATATAGAAGTTGTGTACAAAAAACTGATTAGACCTAATTTCGGTACAAAATGGCCACTGGCAGCCATCTTGAATTTTGGACCGCACCCAGAAACACTCGTTCTCATCCCAAGGTGATAACAAAGGTACCCAAGACATTTCGTGAAGATCAGTTCATAAATACAGACTCTAGTCTGAGCCGTATTGACATGTGTACTTACTGTGTGTAAGTCGCACTGAAAAAATCAAAGTTCATCTAATTTGCATAATTTCTGCATGAGAAAAAAACCTGTATTATATGTGATGTATCCCATGGTACTAAACATTCACACAAAAAATTATTCAAATCAGCGCTTTCATATGGAAGTTCTGTGCAAAAATCTGATTGCACCTAATTTTGTACAAAATGGCTGCCATCGGCCATCTTGAATTTCGAACCGGCCCCCAAAAACACTCGTTCTCGTCCCACGGTGATACCAAAGGTACCAAAGAAGTTTCGTAAAGATCGGTTCATAAATACGGCCTCTAGCTCGAGCCGTATTGGCATTTGCACTTACAGTGCTGAAAGTAATACCAAACAAGAGGCCCCACGTGGCCTTAATCGCTCACCTGACAAAGTGACTCTAAGAAGTATTTTAGGTCACCTTCACCATGTCATGCCTCATCAACATTAACTGGTTGAGTGATAGATTTTGTTTGAAGTTCAACATTTGTTACCTAAAATTAGTTTTAGGCCAATCTCCAATGATTTTTAATAAAGCAAATTTATCTCTGCAGACAAACTGGTTTAGCATGAAGCACAAACAAGGAATGTGAAGAGATAGCCTTGGACATCTCTCCCCAACTGTGGATATCTTCCATGTGCTACATGTATGTATTTGCATGCAAGAAAACAAAAATTTTCACAAATTTTCCAAAATATTAGTTTTTTTTATCATCATTGGAACAAGCTCAAACAGCTTATTCCAATAGGGGTATGGGATGATCAGATATATTTTTGAGACAGAAATGTGAATATATAAATAATGGTGTTTTTTTGTGAATGATGCTGGAGAATTTTGCGTAAAGATATGGTAAATGGTTTGTTCTAGATACAGAATGATGCAAAAGTATTTAAATTTGATTAGGCAAGTTGTTCCTATAATGCATTTAAAAATTGAAGTAACTGTTTTTTTGCTGACAAACTTTTAGATGTGTGTGTCTGTGTTTGTGTGTGTGTGTGTGTGTGTGTGTTTGTGTGTGTGTGTGTGGGGGGGGGGGGGGGGGGGGGTAAGAGTGTTCTTGCAAACAAAATTCCTGAATAAATGGAAAATTTTATTTTTTGTGTGAAAGACATAGTGCGTGAATGTTGATTGGAACAAGCTTAGAGAGCTCATTTTAATGTGAAGTCATAAAGCTGTGTTTTACGTACGAAATTCTGGAATAACTAAAAAAATTGCTTTTTTGACTCAAAAAGCATGGTGTGCGACCTCTCATTGGAAGCTCATTCCAATGGGGTATTTACAAGCGATAAGTACATGTATGTTTAAGAGACAAAAATTAAAATTTGAATAGCGATTTTTGCGAAGAATGCTGACAAGTTTTGGCAGTTATGCTGGTAAAAAGGTAAGATATGCAAAGTGGTTGTTTTTAGAGGCGACATTTAATTAAGGGGAATTAACCCTTGATTACTGAGGTAACTTCTAAAAGTACTGAAATTTCATGAAGCAATGTGAATAACAGACAACAGTTGCCTAAAAATTTCATGAATAACTAAAATTTTTATTCCTTTGTCTCGAAAACATGGCATATGACCTTTGTTGGAATGAGCTGAATGCGTGTGTTCCAATGAGGGGGTCATAAAATTTGAACGGAGATTTGTGTGAATAATGCATTAGTACTGCTAGATTTGGGTAAACGGTTCACCCTGGATACCACCCCTTCTATAGTAGATCTTTTCTGCAAATTTTGTCTAAGATTCTATCAACTTTACAAATAAATACGTTCATGAATCACAATCAGATCCACCCCACAATGTTGCATACCAAATATCAAAAGATTCTGCCTGCTGGATCTGGAGAAGAAGATTTTTTAAGAAATATGCCTGAAATGCACTAAGTTAAAATTTGGGCTCCTATACGGAGCTCAAATATAAACCCAGGGGGCTGATTTGAACAAACTTGAATCAGATCCACCCCACAATGTTGCTTACCAAATATGAAAAGATTCTGAAGCTGGATCTGGAGAAGAAGATTTTTTAAGAAATTTGCCTGAAATGCACTAAGTTCGAATTCGAGCTTCTATAGTGAGCCCAAATATGAAACTAGGAAGCCGATTTGAACAAACTTGAATCAGATCCACCCCACAATGTTGCATACCAAATATCAAAAGATTCTGCCTGCTGGATCTGGAGAAGAAGATTTTTTAATAAATTTGCCCGAAATGCACTAAGTGCGAATTCGGGCTTCTATATTAAGCCCAAATATGAATCCAGGGGGCCGATTTGAACAAACTTGAATCAGATCCACCCCGGAATGTCGCATACCAAATATCAAAAGATTCTGCCTGCTGGATCTGGAGAAGAAGATTTTTGAAGAAATTTGCCCAAAATGCACTAAGTTTGAATTCGAGCTTCTATAGTGAGCCCAAATATGAATCCAGGGGGCCGATTTGAACAAACTTGAATCAGATCCACCCCGCAATGTTGCATACCAAATATCAAAAGATTCTGCCTGCTGGATCTGGAGAAGATGATTTTTTAAGAAATTTGCCTGAAATGCACTAAGTTCGAATTCGAGCTTCTATAGTGAGCCCAAATATGAATCTAGGAAGCCGATTTGAACAAACTTGAATCAGATCCACCCCACAATGTTGCATACCAAATATCAAAAGATTCTGCCTGCTGGATCTGGAGAAGAAGATTTTTTAATAAATTTGCCCGAAATGCACTAAGTCCAAATTCGGGCTTCTATATTAAGCCCAAATATAAATCCAGGGGGCCGATTTGAACAAACTTGAATCAGATCCACCCCGCAATGTTGCATACCAAATATCAAAAGATTCTGCCTGCTGGATCTGGAGAAGAAGATTTTTTAAGAAATTTGCCCGAAATGCACTAAGTTTGAATTCGAGCTTCTATAGTGAGCCCAAATATGAATCCAGGGGGCCGATTTGAACAAACTTGAATCAGATCCACCCCGCAATGTTGCATACCAAATATCAAAAGATTCTGCCTGCTGGATCTGGAGAAGATAATTTTTTAAGAAATTTGCCTGAAATGCACTACGTTCGAATTCGAGCTTCTATAGTAAGCTCAAATATGAATCTAGGGAGCCGATTTAAACAAATTTGCATCAGATCCATCCCACAATGTTGCATACCAAATATCAAAAGATTCTGCCTGCTGGATCTGGAGAAGAAAATTTTTTAAGAAATTTGCCTGAAATGCACTAAGTTTGAATTCGAGCTTCTATAGTGAGCCCAAATATGAATCTAGGAAGCCGATTTGAACAAACTTGAATCAGATCCACCCCACAATGTTGCATACCAAATATCAAAAGATTCTGCCTGCTGGATCTGGAGAAGAAGATTTTTTAATAAATTTGCTTGAAATGCACTAAGTTCAAATTTGGGCTCCTATACTTAGCCCAAATATAAACCCAGGGGGCCGATTTGAACAAACTTGAATCAGATCCACCCCGCAATGTTGCTTACCAAATATGAAAAGATTCTGCCTGCTGGATCTGGAGAAGAAGATTTTTTAAGAAATTTGCATGAAATGCACTAAGTTCAAATTCGAGCTTCTATAGTGAGCCCAAATATGAATCTAGAAAGCCGATTTGAACAAACTTGAATCAGATCCACCCCACAATGTTGCAAACCAAATATCAAAAGATTCTGCCTGCTGGATCTGGAGAAGAAGATTTTTTAAGAAATTTGCCTGAAATGCACTAAGTTCGAAATCGGGCTCCTATACTGAGCCCAAATATGAACCCAGGGGGCCGATTTGAACAAACTTGAATCAGATCCACCCTACAATGTTGCATACCAAATATCAAAAGATTCTGCCTGCTGGATCTGGAGAAGAAGATTTTTTAAGAAATTTGCCTGAAATGCACTAAGTTCGAAATCGGGCTCCTATACTGAGCCCAAATATTAACCCAGGGGGCCGATTTGAACAATCTTGAATCAGATCCACCCCACAATGTTGCTTACCAAATATCAAAAGATTCTGCCTGCTGGATCTGGAGAAGAAGATTTTTTAAGAAATTTGCCTGAAATGCACTAAGTTCGAATTCGGGCTTCTATAGTAAGCCCAAATAGGTATCCAGGGGGCCGATTTGAACAAACTTGAATCAGATCTACCCCGCAACATTGCATACCAAATATCAAAAGATTCTGCCTGCTGGATCTGGAGAAGAAGATTTTTGAAGAAATTTGCCTGAAATGCACTAAATTCGAATTCAAGCTCCTATAGTGAGCCCAAATATGAATCTAGGGAGCCGATTTGAACAAACTTGAATCAGATCCACCCTACAATGTTGCATACCAAATATCAAAAGATTCTGCCTGCTGGATCTGGAGAAGAAGATTTTCAAAGAAATTTGCCTGAAATGCAGTAAGTTCAAATTTGGGCTCCTATACTGAGCCCAAATATAAACCCAGGGGGCCGATTTGAACAAACTTGAATCAGATCCACCCCACAATGTTGCATACCAAATATCAAAAGATTCTGCCTGCTGGATCTGGAGAAGAAGATTTTTTAAGAAATTTGCCTGAAATGCACTAAGTTCGAAATCGGGCTCCTATACTGAGCCCAAATATGAACCCAGGGGGCCGATTTGAACAAACTTGAATCAGATCCACCCTACAATGTTGCATACCAAATATCAAAAGATTCTGCCTGCTGGATCTGGAGAAGAAGATTTTTTAATGTTTTTCCCATTGCCTACAGTGTTAAAAAGTGCTGACTCAGCACTTTTTCAAAGTCCCGAAACTGTACCCTATGATAAAACCGATGGCAATTTTTTTTTACCAATCCTTTCTGTTGGTCCTAAGGAAGCTGCACACCAAATAAAAATTCTCAGTGCCGTGCAGTTTTGGAGATATGGGCGTTTTAAATTTTTTCTATTTTTAGCTCCTGCGGTTCCCACGGGGCTGCGGGAAAAATTTTTTTGCATAAATCAAGTACTCATGACCCAATAAGCCCTCACATAAAATTTGGTTCAAATCAGCCTCTCGGTTTGGAAAATAGAAATTTTGGGCGGGGCAAAAAATTTTGCCCCTCTCATAACAACGCCAAGTATAGCCCCACAAACTTCTCTTGAACAAATCTGAGTCTACACCTCAGAAGGAAGCTGCACACCAAATATCAAGTCTCTGCTACTGCTGGTTCATGAGAAGAAGATTTACAAAGATTTTGGTGCTCCTTGGGGGCGTGGCACCACCCAGGAGGAGGGGCAACTTCATTTGAACAAATCTGAATTGGCATTAGGTAATAAACATTTAGCCAACATTTGAATAAAATTGGGCTAGTGGTTTAGGAGGAGAAGTCGATAATGTAAAGTTAACGCCGGACGGACGACGACGGACGACGGACGACGGACGACGGACAGAAAGTGATTAGTAAAGCTCCCCTTGAGCTTCGCTCAGGTGAGCTAAAAACATCAAAATTAGTCTAATTTGCACAATCTATGCACGAGAAAAAAACCCGTATTATATGTGATGTATCCCATGGTACTAAACATTCATACAAAAAATTATTCAAATCAGAGCTTTCATATGGAAGTTCTGTACAAAAAACAGATTTCTGCATCGTCGGTACAAAATGGCGGCTGGCAGCCATCTTGAATTTCGGACCGCATCCAAAAACACTCGTTCTCGTCCCACAGTCATAACAAAGGTACCCAAGAAGTTTTGTAAAGATCGGTTCATAAATACGGCCTCTAGCTCGAGTCGTATCCAATTGTTGACGTACGGACAGACGGCCAGACGGACAGACGGGCCATGACAAAAGCTCAAATTTGGCTTCGCCAAAGTTGAGCTAAAAATACTGGGTTCTCAGGCATCTCTCTCACCAATGAGATTTTTCTCAGGGTTTTTACTCTGCAACAAGTGCAACACCATGGGATGGCCAATCCATCGACACATTGATCCAACAATGGCAATAACTCCAAAATACTGGGACACAGCTGGTTTGCAATCCCCCTTCATGATATTATCACCGAAAAGCTACATATTAAATTCGGAAAAAAAAATCTTGAAGAGTTTCCTTTGAAATGTGATGACAATAAATGGCAATGTGATGATCAGTACAAAAGGGACAATAACTCTTTAAACCTTTTGTGACTCAGCCAAACCAGACTTGGGATATTGGGGAAAATTTTTTGTTTGATCATCTCGTCCATTAGATAAAGGTGTAAAAGGTCCCATTCATTTGGACTGTCAGGTAAGTCAAGATTTATCTTCCCAGCTTCAGAACACAAGATATCTAGTGGAACAAAATCTGTGCATTTTTCCCATTGAAAAATTGTACCAATTCCGCGACCATGTCCTCGTATTCTGCCACGTCCCTGACCAGCACTTCTTTTTCTGCCGCGTCCCTCCCACTGGCCAGCCCTATTCCAGATGGTGAAGGACTCTCTCCGTCATCTGGATTATTACTGGCAACATCATCTGAAAGTCCAGTACTCATAGTAGTGTCATGTGTGTCAGCTTGATTTGAGCCAGACTGTACCACAGAATCCTGTACCACATCGCTATCATTAGAGTCATATTCGTCTGTGGAGTCACTATGATTCTGATGCAATTGGCGTTAAAACTGTAGCAAAAACTGTAGCCAAGCAACTAAAGGGAAATAACTCTAAATTCATTCAGGCCTGGAAATCACTTCTATGGACTGATAGAGATAGCACACGTGAAGTGAGATAAGAGTAGACGTATTACTATGCCATTGGCGCGCAGCGCTTCGATGGGTTTGGAGTGTCAGTTTACCGCCGATGAGGTGCAAAAGGGTTAAGAAATACTAAAACACAGCTGCTTCACAATTCATTCATTGTATTATCACCAAAAAGCTATATATCTAATTTGGAAACTATTTTGAACAGTCTTCTTTAAAATGTAATGACGAGAAATGGGGAAGGGCGAACTTGGCAAAAAAAATTGCAAAAACAAAAATATCAACAGAAACTTGACCTTAACTGCTTGAGTACTGCAAGCCTATATTAAGCATCTAGTGAAAGGTGCCTGCCTAAAAAAAAAGTCTTTGTATTCCATGGATGTGTTTCTCTTAATCCTTTACCTAACATGAAAAGCCGACGACACTTGCATACAAAATTCTTGAATAACTATTTTTTTTCATTTTTTGTCTCAAAAACATAGGTTATGACCCCTCTATGGAATGAACTCGTTGTGCTGCTCGTTTCAAAGAGGGATCATAATCTATGATTTTGAGACAAAAAATGAAAAAAATAAGGAAATCTAAATTTTATAGTAAATTTCCTTTCTTATTATACCTACCACAATTGTTTACTACAGGCTTGCACTACAGTGGAAGTCCCTAACTCGGATAAAATACTCTCTATTTTTGTCTTTCCCAAGCAAGTTGGGAAAGAAAAGTGGTGCAAAAGCACCAATAAAAATAAGCCAAAACTGGGTCGAGTGCAACCGGCGCAGACCCAGTACGGGACGCTCTCTCCCAAGTACAACTCCACGACTTCCGTTGCCAGTGCGCATATACCGTCTCTAAAGACTCATTCTTTTTGAATCCGTAAACGTTAGAGTTATGTGATCAGCGGGGAGGAAAGATTCTTTACCCGTAAAGAAGACGGGAGGGCCTCCATGTAAACAATTGTGGTAGGTATAATAAGAAAGGAAATTTACTATAAAATTTAGATTTCTTATCAACCTACTCACAATTGTTTACTACAGGCTGAATAGACAAAAGGCTGGAGGGAATCGCATACCAACCCCCACATAACCCTAGTGCACTGGAACCGTGAAGTAGAAGGAAGAGGTCCCGAGGCTTATCAACCATAATGTCGCAATCATTGGTAAAGGACAATGAAAAGAGACATATGAGCCTGTGTGACACACAGACAGAAAAAGGGCAGTAACAGCACAAGGCTGAAACTGACCTTCAAGAAGCCTAATGGCTATGGCAGACAACAGCCTGAGCAGAAGAAAGAGGACCCAGGGCAAAAAGGTCCTCCGACTGCTCCTGAAACTGGCGCAAATAAAAGGTGGAGAAAGTAGAAGCATTTCTCCAGTAGGCTGCCTGCATAACATCCGACAACTTGACGGAGTTAGAATAAGCAAGCCCAAGAGGAAGACAGTGCCCGCACCTCGTGGGCAGAAATACGATTGGTAATACAATCGCCAGTTGCTAAACGACTATAAGCCATACGAATAGCAAGACAAATCCATCGAGAAATGGATTGAGGAGAGATCTTCTGTCGACCCGGAATGAGAGACAGAAAAAAACGTTTTCTGCCTTTCCGTATGAAGCGTGTCCGATCAAGATAAATGCGAATAGCACGGACCGGACAGAGCAAAGGGCGAGTACCCTCAACAGAGGGAAGAGCCCTGATACAGATAGGAGGAGGAGTAGTATCTGGTAACTGATTCTTAGCCAAAAAGGAGCAATCAGTGGTAAAAGTAACACTGTTGGGAGAGCTCCTAAAAAAGGCCGGGTCAACCGAGAGGGCGTGAAGCTCACTAACCCGTCTGGCCGAAGCAAATGCCATCAGAAAAGCCGTCTTATATGTGAGAAAATGCATATCCACCTGGGATAAAGGTTCGAACGGCGCCCCCCCCCCCCCCCCCCCCCCTAGCAAAGCAGCACCCACGAAAGATTCCATCGTGGAGTAAGCTGCAAAGTCCGAGGCCTTTTCAAAGAAAAGTGCCGAACAAGCTTGGAGAGGTAAGGATTAGTGCCGATACGACGCTTCCCCACATAAGAAAAAGTCTCTGAAAGCATAGACCTGTAACCCTCGATGGTAACAGGCTGGAGACCCCGAGAATCAAACAGATATACCAGAAACTCCGCAATCTGTGAAATCGAAGGATTGGCATAATCAACAGAGTGATCAGCACACCATCGACAGAAGACCTTCCATTTAGCTGCATAAGCTAAACCAGTGGAGCGCCTCCTTGAAGAAGAAATGCACTCCACTGCTCGTCTCGAAAAACCTCTACGGAGGAGACAGGACCTGACAAAAGATATGCGTGAAGGCACAATGAAGTCGGGTCGACGTGAAACCTCCTAGGGCGACCTTGACAAAGAAGGTCGCGACGTAGCAGGAGACGTGCTGGAACCGCCGCCATCAGCGAGCGGAGCTGATTGATCCACACCCGCTGAGGCGACAGGGGAGCGATCAGAATGATTCGACAACTGCAGGTTCGAATTTTGGCGAGAACTTGAGGAAGAATCGGAACCGGCGGGAAGGCGAAGCCGACTAGACCGTTCCAATCGAGTGACAGAGCGTCCACGGCAAAAGCCAGAGGATCTGGACACGGGGACACGAAAGTGTCCACCTGATGGTTCCAACGAGTCGCAAAGAGGTCGATGTGGGGACGTCCCCAGAGATCGCAAAGCGACTGGAACACTGCCCTGTGAAGCATCCACTCGGTGGAAATAACCCTGCCCTGTCGGGACAGGGAGTCAGCTAGGACGTTCAGACGACCGGGAATGTGACGAACAACCACTCCGGCGTGAACATCCTGAGCGAGCAGTAGAAGATCCCGAGCTAACTTGTACATCGGAAGTGAGTGCGTGCCGCCCTGGTTCCGAATGTAAGCAACCACTGTCGAATTGTCGGATAGTAGAAGGACCTGGCGATTCGACAGGTGAGGGATCCACTGCCGGAAACTCAGAAGAAGAGCAAGAAGCTCCTTCTGGTTGATGTGTAGAACTGCTTGATCCTGGTCCCACATCCCGTGTAGGGAAAGATCGAGAGGATCCAACGTCACACCCCATCCGAGATCGCTGGCATCTGCCGTCAGAACGCGATCGGAAGTGGGTAAGTCCAGCGGAACACCCTGCGTAATCCACTGAACATCTGTCCAGGGAAGAAGGTGAGGATACAGAGAGTCCGGAAACGGAAGCACCTGATCCAGAGAATCTACATTCGGCCTCCAACGACTGAGCAGAAAGTGTTGGAGAGGTCTGACACGCAGCCGACCTAGAGGAATGAGATCCGTCACCGAACCGCAGAGACCGATCAGCCGGAGAAAACTCCGAGCGGTCGCGGACCTGGACTGGGACAGAGTCAGAGCAAAAGCTGAGAGAATCACAGCCTTGGCCTGGGGAACAGCCACCAAATTGAATTTGGTTTGGAAAGACATCCTCAGATGACAAAACGACGGAGAAGGGACCAGGTCCGACTTCTCCTCGTTGACTCTGAATCCTAGCGACGTGAGCAAGCTCAACAGAGTGGCGACATCCGATTCCAGTAAGGCAGCATTGGAATGCCTCTGGAGGATATCGTCCAGATATGCCGAAGTAGTCACCCTGGACTGTGTGCGATGGAACGCTATCACATGCGACATCAGTCTGGTGAACGCCCAAGGAGCCAGGTTGAGGCCGAAAGGCATGGCCTTGAACTGGTAAACTCGCCCCAGAAAAGCGAACCTGAGATACTTCCGTGATGCCCGATGCATCGGAACGTGGAAGTAAGCGTCTTGCAGGTCGATGCTGGCTGCGAAATCTCCCTGGTGAATTGATTGGCGGACCGACCTGAAAGTCTCCATGCTGAACTTGAGAGCAATGATAGACTGGTTCAGGATACTCAGATCGATAACCGGTCGGAGTCGGCCGTCCTTCTTCGGCACCAAGAACAGGCAGGAATAGAAACCCACTGACTGAACGTTCTTGACGACCTCGATCGCCCCCTTTGCCAGGAGATTGGCAATCTCCGTGGACAAAAGTTCCCGACGTAAAACGTCTGAAGGAACTGTGGTTGGAAGAGGCACCCTTGACAGAGTGGGGTGCCGTCGGAAGGATATGCGCAGCCCGGACCGAACAACATCTAACACCCATGGATCGGATGTGATGGTGGTCCAATGGTCTGCGAACTCTGCTATCCTTCCTCCAACCTGGGACGAGTCGAGGTGAGGACCTTCATTTCGAGCCCCGACGAGGCCCGCGAGAGGAGAAACCACCTCCTCTGCTAAATGAAGAATCCTGAGACTTCCCTCGATTCTGCCGACCCCTACCTTTACCCCGTGAGTAAGAAGTAGAGGCGGCGGCAGAAGGACAGCCTTTTGCTTCACAGAGGAAGCAGAAGGGTACTTGTTAGGCTTGGAAAGGCCCTTGCCTCCCCGAGAAGGCTGATCAAGCTGACGAAACAGCAGCTGATCTTTGGAATGACGTAGGACGTCATCCCGGACCGTCGACACGGAACCATGGAAAAGTTGCGGACCTGCCAAAGAAGCAGATCGAAGAGTAGCACGCTGCTCCTCGGGAAGGGATCGTCCTGTGTCCAGCACAGCGTCCCTTCGAACTAATTCCAAATTAGCCGTGTTACAGGCATGCGTGTGAGTAAGGTGCATAAGCGCCTTGGACAGCACATGCAAAGGAGCCTGTACCTCGTCAAACTTATCTGGAGGCAGATAAGCAGCCAAAGCTGAGACGACGTGATCTGAGAGAGAAAGCATGCCAAGCATCTCTCTAGATAAGCCAAACGTGGACTCCAGAGTCGTCATTGGAATGACGGCAGACTTGGGCTTGGAAAGCCCGAGGGAAGTGGAGTCCTGATCCAGAACCGTCAAAGCCTGGCAAACTGACGGATTGGCGGAATCGTAGGAACGATAACGGACAGGAGGCAAAAAGGTGTCAACCCTGGTGAAGAACGAAGTCTTCAAAGCCTTGGAATTCAGCTTGGCATCCAATGCTGAAAAAGCTTCAACCACCTGTACCGACTGGCACGGTCGAAGGCGCCCAGAAGCAGATTGCTCCATAGGCTGTTGGCGCGCGACCAATGATCGCGGCCAGGCTGACACTGTCGGCTGGTTAGCAGGTTTGAGCTCAGGCAGAAACCCAAACACAAAGTCAAGAGCCGCCCCCAAGTCCGAAGACTGCTGGCCCTCGACCTCAAGCATGTCGGACTCCTCCCCAGAGTCGGAAGACACATAGCCCATCGTGGGCAAACCAGCCGACACCTCCCATGGTGTCGGGACACCAGAGGAATTGGAAACCGGCCTGTTTCCAATCCCGGGAGGCGGCGCCATAGGAGGCGCCTGGAAACCACCCATAGCCTCGCTGGAAGCAACAGGAAGGCTCTTAGAAAGAACCTGAGTGAGTAAGGAGAGGGCCTCCCTAAGCTCACTGCCTGTACCGACCGGTTCGACAGTGGAGCGAACCAGCAAAGTGGCTTCACCTCTGACCCTCTTAACCAGCGAAGGGTCACGATCCTCCAAAACACCCGACGCGGGACGACGGGCGGCAGCCGAAACATCTGAAGGCAGACGTGTATAGGGGTACGATGCACCCCGAGGATCAATATTGCAAGAACTCATGAGAGTCACCGCGGACCTCTGCGGGGCAGAAGGTCCAGGCTGCACAAAAGGCGTTGGTCCCCCAAAACTGGTCGTGTGACTGTAGTGCAAGCCTGCAGTAAACAATTGTGAATAGGTTGATAAGAAAATTAATTTGGTGACGTTTGTAAATAGCACTGTCTGGTTTTGGTCATTACACTGGGTAAAGGATTAAAAGTAAACACTTCTTGTTCATATTGATTTCTCTTGCTACAATTTATTTAAGCGTGCATCGGCACTCTTGAATAAGTTGTTTCAAGGCAAACCAATATGAACCAATTCTAGAAACTGAATTTTATCTAGCTTTTGGTTACTTAGAAAATATCTCTGAATTTGCTTTTTTTAAAAATATTTTAAATTAAATCTAAAATAAAATTTCATAAAAAATTTATCTAAATTCAACTCCAGAAATCAGTGTTCAAGAAGTCTATTCAATTTGCACAAGAAATTTTGTTTATTTGCCCAAATTATACTTATTTCGTGGCCAAGAGATTTCATGTTCTGGGCAGGAATATCTGGCAGCAGCATGTAAAGAATTAACAATGTTCTAAAGTCCATGTATGGGCTCTAAGCCATCTTTAACCTTTTACAGAATGAATCTGCCCGCATAATATGCAAATTCAGCAGCTGAAAAAATATTATTTTAAAAAAAATTTCAACAAAACCATATCATGTGACCCCTCTTTGGAACAAGCTCATTGAGGATTTGGTTGAAATTTTGGGAAATAATATAAAAAATGATATTTAACCCTCTGCACTCTGATGTCAAAATACCAAATATTTCATCAGCAAATTTTCACCACACTCTAGCCGAGAATTTAAAAAAATATATCTTGTTTGACAGAGCTCATTGAGCTCTGTCAAACAAGATATAATTTGTTAAATTTTTCTTACTACATGGGCAATATAGAGTCAATGCGGAAATTTTTTAAATACTACCAGAGTGCTAGGAGTTAAAATAATAAATTTTGATATCGTCTGCATTGGATAAAGGGTTAATATCCCAGATCAAGATTTCTAGAACTGAATCAGCTGTATGTTCACCCAGTTTAACCCTTTACCCAACAAAGACGATTTCAAAACTTATTTTTTTAAATATCATTTTTTTAATTTTTAAAAAAAAATTTCGACAAAACCGTATCATGTGACCCCTCTTTGGAACGAGCTCGATGAGCTCGTTCCAAAGAGGGGTCACATGATATGGTTTTGTTGAAATTTTTTGAAAAATAATATTTTTTTCAGCAGCTGAATTTGCATATTACGCGGGCGAATACGGGCGATTCGTTGGGTAAAGGGTTAAGAAAGCACAAATAATTAGTGGAAATGTTTTGGTCATCCGTTTTGAAAAACATATTGTCATTATGTTTGTTAGCATTTTTGTGGAGAAAATTCATAAAAGTTAAAAAATTTATAGTAATTTATATATTTTTTATACTTACCAATGACCCAGACTTAGCTGGTGCTAACTCTAACAAAACCAGGGCCAAACACAAATTTTGCCCCCCAATCCCCAAAATTTGCATCCAAAACAAAAAGAAATCATGTCCTAAAGGACCTCCATACTACGCCTCTACTGCACATGCGCAGTGACGCAGACGTCCCGAAATTGGCGCCAATTATCATTCTTACTGGCAGTGCCTGGTCAGCGCTATGTACTCAGCGGGGAGGCAAGAGTTCCCAACTCCAGGGAGGGCCATCCCCGTCTGGGTCATTGGTAAGTATAAAAAATATATAAATTACTATAAATTTTTTAACATTTTTATACTGTACCAATGACCCAGACTTAGCTGAATAGTAAACAGGCTGGAGGACCTAGGACATAGAGGAAAATCCAATAAGCTCAACTATATAGTAAAGAGGTAACCCCTTAAGGAGAAAAGGAGTATTAGGCTTTACATGTATCTTTCTTATTTAATATTAAAATAGAAAGATACACTACCCTTAATAATGGAGCACAATAACATTCATGTTCTCTATTAACATCGAGTATATCCCTTATACTAATTATTTTTAAAGCAAGCCAATAAATAAAGTAGTCCAGAGAATTGAGACTCTTTATAGTCATTTAAAAGTGTCCGAGTATTGTATATTAAAGCCCGTTTGACACTTGACAAAAACAAATGCTTCACACCGAGCTACACTTTAAAAATAAGACATGAAAGAATTTTAACATTAATATTACACTTTAAAACCATCCCGGAAGCGACTCAGAAATACTGACTTGGAGGAGGCATTCCCTTGCTTTTCACTATAAAGCAGGTGACCTAAGGGAACACCCGCCCCCCCCCCCCCCCTGGGTCAAATAGCCCAGAGCGAAGAGGGCAGCCAGACGGAGTCACTGCCGGAACAGAAAGCCTGCATAACTATAGTTGCAACTGTTTAGTGGACGACATTCTGAGCAACAGATAACGGACCTAAACAATGCAGGTCTCCAGAAATGGACTCAATATTTCTGAGATAAAAATTCGTAAATGTGGATGGCTGAGACCAATAAGCAGCCTTCATTAAATCTGTAATAGCAACACTATTAGCATAAGCCCAGGAAGTAGAAAGAGCTCTTACTTCATGAGCAGAAATCTTAAGCACAGACTGCTGAGAAGAAGATAAATCTTCATAAGCAGTACGGATAGTTAATTGAATCCATCTAGCAATAGAATGGACCGAAATGTCCTTTCTATTAGGCATCAAAGACAGAAAGAAACGTTTCCGTCCCTTTCTGATAAACTGAGATCTCTGTTTATAGATACGTAACGCTCTAACAGGACAGAGTAAAGGCCTACGCCCGTCTGAAGACGGAAGAGCCTTAATAACAATAGCTTCTGGATATTTATTAGGAGCCTGATTCTTAGCTAAAAAACCCACATTAGTAGTGAAGGTGATAGTGTTCCCAACACTACGATAGTGAGAATCATCCACCGACAGTGCATGAAGCTCACTGACTCTTCTAGCAGAAGAGAAAGCTAAGAGAAAAGCTATCTTATAAGATAAGAATTTGAAATCTACTGTCCCAAGAGGTTCAAATGGCTTTTCCTTCAATTTAAGAAGAACCCAAGCTAAATTCCACTTAGGAATTAATCTAAGAGTTCTGGGTCTATTTATCGAAAAGTTTCTAACCAACTTAGATAAAGAGACATTAGATCCAATTTGTAAACTATCATGATGTGCATAGGTATCAGATAACATAGATCTATAACCCTTTATAGTAACAGGCTGCAGTTGATTTTGTCAAACAAGTATACTAGAAAGTTTGCAATGTCTGGTATAGAGGGATCGAATATATCTACAGAATGATCCCTACACCTACGACGGAAAACCTTCCACTTAGCCGCATAGTTTAGCGAAGAGGAGGTCCTCCTACAGTTAGAAATCGCGTCCACTGCTCGTCCTGTAAAGTGTTTGCCATGCAAGAAGGACCGCACAACGGAAAAACGTGAAGGTTGAGACCTTGCGGGTTGTGATGGAGTTGGCGCGATTTCCCCTGCGAAAGAAGATCCTCCCGTGGAGGAAGCTTTCGCGGTAAGTCCCACAACAGACACCTGAGTAGATTTATCCACGGTCTCTGTGGTGACAGAGATGCTACCAACAGAATCTTGCATTGAGATTGTTTTATCTTTAGCAATACTTGTTGAATTAACGGCGCTGGAGGATACGCATATCCTATCATTCCGTCCCAAGGGATCGACAGAGCGTCTACTGCAAATGCTCTTGGATCCGGACATGGAGACACATACATCTGCAACTGATTGTTGAGATGTGTCGCAAATAAGTCTATCATTGGCCGTTCCCATTGGTAGCAAATCTGATTGAATACTTGTTTGTTGAGAGTCCACTCCGACGGCAACAAGCGACCCTTTCGTGAAAGGGAGTCTGCTAGCACATTCAGACGACCCGGTATGTGACGGACCGAAAGAAGAACGTGATGTTCTAGCGCAAACAGAAGGATTCTTTCCCTTAGATTGAACAACGGAACTGAATGAGTGCCTCCCTGATTCCATATATACGCCACTACTGTCGTATTGTCGGATAGGATTTGGACATGAGCATTGTGAATAATGTCCATCCAGTGACGTAACGCAAGCCAAATTGACATCATTTCCTTGATGTTTATGTGCTTGCACAGGAATTGCGGATCCCAAAGACCCTGGCATCTCGAATCCGTTGGGATCAATGATGCACCCCAACCTGTTTGACTGGCATCCGTCATAATGGTAAAACTCGGATCCGGCAACTGCAGCGGAACTCCCTGAGTTAACCACTGAATGTTTGCCCAAGTCTGAATCTCTTGTTTCACTTGATCTGACAAGAGAACGTCTACATCGAGCGAATGAATTTTCACACTCCAATTCTGAGTCAAGAAAATTTGAAGAGGATGTGTGCGTAACCGCCCCATCGGAATGAGATCCGCGGCGGCTCCGCACAGACCTATCAGTCTCATAAATTCTCTCGCCGTGACTTTGTCTGCGTGCAGACAATAGCGAGCGTAACAACTGACTAATTTCGCTCTGGTTAACTGAGTGAATGACTTGGACGGCACCAGATCCGACTTCTCCTCGTTTACTATAAAACCGAGACGTCGGAGCAATAGAAGAAGATTCTGAACATCGTTCTGAAGCGTTAACTCGTTGCCATACCTCTGAAGAATGTCGTCCAGGTAGGCCGACGTTACCGCAGACGAATGAGCTCGGAAATAGATCATTACCGAGTTCATTACCCGAGTGAAAGCCCAGGGAGCTAGATTCAATCCAAAGCACATTGCCCGGAATTGATACACCACTCCTAGGACTGCGAAGCGTAGGTACTTTCGGAATGTCGGATGTACCATGACGTGAAAGTACGCATCTTTGAGATCTATGCTTGTTGCATAATCGTTCACCCGAATACTCGCTCTGACCGATCGAATCGTCTCCATATAAAACTTCGGAGCGACGATCAGCTTGTTTATCCAGCTCAAATCTATGACTGGACGGAACGAGCCGTCTGGTTTCGGAACCAGAAACAGATGGCTGTAGAATCCCGGAGATTCCTGGTTTTCTACGACCTCTACCGCGTTCTTCATTAAAAGAGACTGCACCTCTGATAACAGAGCGTCTCTTTTCTGCGGATTTGACGGAAGATGAGTCCACTTTGGACTTCGAGTTAATGGAGGCTTTCGTTTGAAGGATATCTTTAGACCTTCCGAAGTCACTCCTCTCACCCAAGGGTCGTCCGTAATCGACGCCCATTCTTGTGAAAAGCTCGACAACCTTCCGCCAACCGGTACGCGATAGAGGTTAAGCCATCACCTCCTGGCCCTGCGAGGCCTGCGGTAGGAGAAACCACGTCCTCCACGGCCCGCACCTCGCCCCGTCGACCTCGGGGCGTCCGACCGATTGTCCCGGCCTGAAGGACGTCCCGAACGAGAGTCGCTACCCTGACGGTCTCTCGAATAAGACCAAGAGGACGCACCGGAACCTCTATAGGAACCTCTCTTGGGCGCATTAGACCCAGAAGTGCCTGTCTTATTCGTGTCTGCTGTATCCGACTTCTTAGGAGCAGATTTGAACAACAGAGAATCCTTAGCTTTCTTTGTAATTTTATCATAAATAGCAGAAAGCTTGCCGTCAAAGAGAAGTTCTCCTGAGACCGAAGCGACTCTAAGAGAGTTCTTCACCTTAGTATCCACTAGTGTGGATGTAGCTAGGGCTGCGTCACGTCTAACCAACTCCAGATTTGCCACTGAAAGGGCGGAGTTACACGTGGAATAAGCTACTGCCCTTGAAAGAAGTCTTAAAGAGGATTGTATATCCTGAAACTCTTTCCCCTGAAGGCGCAGTGATAACGCCTTAGTAAGGTGATCTGCGTAAGATAAGGCATCTAAATTGGCTCTGTTAGACGCAATAGCTGTTTCCAACACCGCGGTTGGAATAGAAGCCAACGACGGTAATGATAGCTCTAAGTCTTCCGCCTCGTCGTCCATACGCAGAGGAACTCTCGGTATACCCTGTCCTGCCGTATCAAATTTATTCCTTGCATTAATGAAAGGCAGGTTGAGAGTATTAGCGGACAAGAAACCTGCTTTCCCCATCCTGGAAGCAAGTTTAAATATAGCGTCGTTCAATAATTCAAATGTTCTTGCAACATTATTGGACTGCGACGGAAACTCGGGAGCGATGTCCCTGAACCGCTCAAAAAATTCAGAGTCCAATGGCGCTATAATTCTCTTGTCCGGAACCGCAGCAGTCTGGCCCGACGGAACAACTTGAGGGAGAAAGTGCCGGATGAAGTCCACGGCAGCTTTATGTTGTTCCGAAAGGGATAGCTCCAAGTCATCCGTATCCCTTTCACCATTCGGTCGGACCTCATGATGTTCCCGGTCGTCCGCCCCCGATGCTTCGGCAGAGCGTACCGACCCTGCGCCGTCGGATAATTCTCGATCCGACACCGTTTCTGTCGGCTGCTGGGATGCTGCGATAAGCTGTGCTATCTGCACAAGAATGTCCGGCGTCGAGACCTGCGGAGGCGCAGTCTTTCGCTGCTTCGCCGAGGGCAGCTCCGCATCAGATGGCTCCCGCATACTTTTCCTATGCGAACGTCCGGAGTCCATCGGTCTCAAATCCCTGGCTGCCGGATGGTGTGACCTGGTCGCCGAAGAATCCTTGATCGGCGAAGCTGGTAATATATCGGCGGTCACGCAGCCAAGGTGCGGTCGTGTGCGCTGACGAGAAGAGGAAGCCTTAACAGTCTCCACGGACTGCTTATACAACGGAGCGTCCCGAGCGACGGACGTATGCTCCGCTAAAGACACATTTTGTACCACAACATCTGGTCCCAGATGTTGTTGTATGAGAGAGGGGCCTCTCTCGCTCGCGGCCCGACTGGACCTGGACGAGCTAGGAACCGGACTCAAAGGCTTCCTCCGTTCTCGCTCACTATCCGCCATCACTGGGTGTGCATCTATTATGTTTATAGTGCTCGCATCACCCAAAATTTCCTCCTGGACCGCATCGGACGTACCCGGCTGCCGAACCATTCGGTGAATGGACGCTACACCGGGCGAGCTAGCGGACGACATTTGTCTAATCTCCATGAGCACTTTTGCCGCTAGCTCTGAATTCATTTGTGACGACGGACGCACACTTGTAGAAGATAACATGGAAACATCACCCTGTTCTGGTTCCTCTGAAATAGAAACTGAGAGAGTAGAGTGACCTTGCGGAGAAAGAGCCGGCATAGCCCTTTCTCCAGAAACAACAAATCGTGACACACGTTTCCAATGTTTCTCATCCCAATATTCACATATAAGACAGGGATTAATGCGAGAACACTGACTACAATTAATACAATGATCATGAAAGTCAGAGGAAGATTTCTTCCTATTACAATTTGAACAATGTCCCTTCATTGTGAAAGAACAACAATAAGTCCTAGTTACTCGCAAAAACCCCTGACACAAAGATACATAATAACATGATCCATTAATAAATGAAAAAACAATTGCAAATCAAAATAATTTTGAAAAAATATTTTTTCAGCGAAGCCCAAGTTGCTGAAAAGTAACGTTGAGCCCCGATGGATCCGATGGCAAAGTGTGGTCAAAAATTTTAAATTTATATTAAATAATTAATGAGACACTTACGGATAATATAAATGTATCTTATAGTGAGATAAACTACAGCAAAGGCAAACAGCCCCCCTCAAAAAAGGCTGTTGCCAATGTAAACAAACAGTGTAAAAACACCAGAAAACATGACTCCAGGCACTGAAAAAACTGGCCCGGAATCAGTCATCAAATTACACTCTATCTGATGCAAAACAGAGACTCCCAGGGGAGAATCTGCAGAACATCAGATGGAAGATGCAGAACACAAACGTTATACACCCATGGGTGAAAACGTAACTATGGGGAAAATAACAGAAAACATTCTGTAACCAAGCAACTCTCCCAGGAAATTTTAGAAATGAAATTTCTCAAAAATATGCCAAAAGCATGGGAGAATTGCAAGGGGGGACTTTAGAAGGCTAGGGGAGAGGAAACACTGAATAAGCAGTGCAACATTTAGCAAGAATGACAACAAGAGGCCCATGCCTCGAAAATAGGCAACTTAACATAATTTCATCAAAAAATTTTAAGTACAGCCCTGATTATTTTTTGTCACTTCTTTTTCCTCTCCTCCTTCTATCCTCCTTAGAATCACATTTTCTCCAAAAATTACGTGTCTAGCATCCTTTAAACTGAGATTTACAAGCACAAAGATCAGTGAGATGTTGACTGATGAAGGGCCAAACAGAGAATGATAATTGGCGCCAATTTCGGGACGTCTGCGTCACTGCGCATGCGCAGTAGAGGCGTAGTATGGAGGTCCTTTAGGACATGATTTCTTTTTGTTTTGGATGCAAATTTTGGGGATTGGGGGGCAAAATTTGTGTTTGGCACTGGTTTTGTTAGAGTTAGCACCAGCTAAGTCTGGGTCATTGGTACAGTATAAAAATATCATGTTCTCATCTTGTGATTCCCAAGGTGCTAAACAAAACAACAAAGTAAAATGAAAATAAAATGTGTGCAAGCCTTCTCCCCAATTGTCATTTGCTGTTTTCTAGAATTAATTTGCTATTTTTCCAGGCAGCCTGGATGCAAAGTGGTATGACTTTCAAGGAATAAACTAAGAAGTTGCTTGAAATTTAAATGGTTGCAGAATTTTTATGATAAACTTTTCTATTGTAGTTATTTATTACCATTTTCATATGAATTTGAAGAAACAAAAATTGCTGTTTGGCCATTAAAAAAAAAATGTCTTATGTTCTCAGGAAATTGTGCCTCAAAATTTTGAGAACGGTAGGAGGCTTTTTATTTTTATTTTTTATTTTAAAATCTGAAAAAAGTTAAAAAATTTATAGTAATTTATATATTTTTTATACTTACCAATGACCCAGACATAGCTGGTGCTAACTCTTAAAATATAGGGCCAAACACAAATTTTGCCCCCCAATCCCCAAAATTTGCATCTAAAACTAAAGAAAACATGTCCTGAGAGGCCCTCCACACTTCGCCCCTACTGCGCATGCGCAGTGTCAAGGACGTTCCGAAATTGGCGCCATTTATCATTCTAATAACCAGTGCCTGGTAAGCGCTATGTACTCAGCGGGGAGGCAAGAGTTCCCAACTCCTGGGAGGGCCATCCCCGTCTGGGTCATTGGTAAGTATAAAAAATATATAAATTACTATAAATTTTTTAACATTTTTATACTGTACCAATGACCCAGACATAGCTGAATAGTAAAAAGGCTGGAGGGCCAAGGACATAGAGCAAAATGGAATACACTCAATAAAATAAAATAGAGTCATCCCCTGTAGGGAAAAGAAGTAATAGGCCTTACATGTATCTTTCTTATTTATGATAAATTAGAAAGATACAACACCTTCCAAAAATTGAGCTTCATACATCCATGTACTCTATTAATATCCAATAATCCTTATACTAATAATTTTTAAAGTAAGCCAATAATAAAGTAAGTCTAGAGAATAGAGACTCTTATACTCCTAAAAGTGTGTGAGAATTGCATAATCATGTCCGTTGACATATGCAATATTCAAAAGCTATACTTTAAAAACTAAGACTTGAATGAATTTTATAAACTTAAACTTCTCACTAAACAACCATCCCAATAACAGCTCAGAATTACTAACTCCGGAGGAGGTATCCCCTTGTTTTCATAGTAAAAACAGGTGACCCAAGGGAACACCCTCCCCCCCCCCCCCCCCTTTTTCTTGCCCTGGGTCAAATAGCCCAGAGCGAAGAGGGCAACCGAACGGAGACACTGCCGAAACAGACAGCCTACCTAGCTATAGTAGCAACTGTTAAGTGAATGACATTCTGAGCAGTAGATAATAGACCTAACAATAGAGGCCTCCAGAAATGGACTCGATATTTCTGAGATAAAATTCATGAAAGGATGGCTGAGCGCAATGAGCAGCCTTCAAAAATCTATAATAGAACACTATTAATGTAAGCCCAAGAAGTAGAAGAACTCTTACTTCATGAGCCGAAATCTTAAGCACAACTGCTAAGCCAATGATATACCATAAGCAGTACGCTAGTTAATAGAATCCATTAACAATAAAATGGAGCGTAACGTCCTTCTACTAGACATCAAAGACAGAAGAAGCTTACGCCCTTGTAATAAACAGATATCTGTTTATAAATACATAAACTGTACCCGGAAAGAGTAAAGGCCTATGCCCATACGAAGACGGAAGGACCTTAAAATAATAGGTTCCGGATAATAGGAGCCTAACTCTTATGCAACAATCCAACCTAAATAGTAACGGAAGTATTGATTCCGAAACTATGAAAGTGAAAATCATCCATCGATAGTGCATGAAACTCACTGACTCTACAGTAAAAGAGAAACCAACAGAATTACTGTCTAAAAGGTCAGAATTTGAAAACTACTGTTTCCAGAGGCTCAAATGATTACTTAGCTAAATAAGAACCTGAAGTTAAAATCCGTATAGGAATTTAATCTAAAGATTCTAAGTCTATTTATCAAAAAGTTACTAACTGACTTAGATAAAGAGACAAAAGACTCAATTGTAAACTATCGTAGAGTGCATAGGTATGAGGTAACATAAACCTATAACCTAAATAACAACAGGCTGCAGTAGATCTTGTGAAACAAGTATACTAAAAAATAGCAATGAGTAGTATGGAGGGATCAACCATATGAACATAATGATCCCTACACCACGACGGAAGAGCCTCCACTTTAGTCGCATAGAATAGCGAAGCAGAGGATCTCCTATAGTAAGAAATCGCGTCCAAAGCTCGTCCAGTATAGTGCTTACAATGCAATACGGACCACACAACGGAATACATGAAGGTTGCGACCTTGCTGGTTGTGATAAAGATGACACGATTTACCAGTGAAAAAAGATCCTCACACAGAGGAAGATTTCACGTTAAGATCCACAGTAGACAAGAGAGTAAATTACTCATGATCTCTGTGAAGATAGAGATGCTATCAACAGAAATGTATTGTGGTTGTTTATCTTAGCAATACCTGCTAAAAACAACAGCGCCGGAGGATACGCGTATCCTATCATTCTGTCCTATAGATCAATAGAGCGTTAACAGTATTAGCTCAGAGATCTGGACAAGCCAACACATACGTCTGCAATTGATTAGCCAGCTGTGTCATAAATAAAACATCATTGGGCGCTCCCATAGATAGCAAATCTGATTGAATACTTGTTTGTTGAGAGTCCATTCTGACAGCAACAAGCGACCCGTAAGAGAACGGGAGTGCGATAAAACAATCAGACGACCCAGAATATGACGGACCAAAACTGAACTTGGTGTACTATAACCAACAGACGGATTCTTTCCATTAAATTGAATAACGGAAACGAAAGAGTGCCTCCCTGGTTCCGGAGATACGCCACTACTGTCGAATTAAAGGACAGGAATTTGGGCCTGCGTTTCTGAATAATGTTCATGCAATGACATAAAGCAAGCCTAAAAAACATTATTCCGCGGAAGTTAACTGATAGCTAAAAGACTGCGGAACCCAAAGACCCTGGCACTTCGAATCCGTAGGGATCAGTATATATCCCAATCTGTTTGACTGGCAACCGTCATAACAGCCACACTCGGGTCCGGCAACTGCGGCGGCACTCTCTGAGTCAACCACCGAATGTTTGCCCCAGTCTGAATCTCTTGTAACACTAGATAGACAAGAGAATGTATAAATCAAGCAATTCATGGATTGCCGGAAAGTTGCCGTCGAAGAGAAGCTCCTCCGAGAACGAAGCGACTCTGAGAGAGTTCTTAACCTACTATCCACGCGTGGATGTAGCTAGGGCTGCATCACGTCTAACCAACTCCAATCAGCCACTGAAGGGCGGAGTTATACGTGAACAAACTACTGCCCTCAAAAGAAATTACATTGAGAATAATATCCCGTAAATCTTTTCTTGAAGACGTAATGATAACGCCTCAGTAAGGCGGATTACGTATAATAAAGCGTCTAAGTTAAGTCTAATATACATAATGTCGTTCCCAACATTGAGATTGGAAAAGCCATAAACGGTGAAAAAGAATATATGCAGTCTTTAATCACACCGTCTAGACGCATATGAACTCTCGGTATGCCCTGCTCTGCCAAAATAAACTATATGTAAAAAAAGATAAAATTGGCAGAAATGAGCCACGCGGACAAGAAACTAAACTATCATGCTTAGAAGCCGTCTTGTATATATATATAAATATATAGCGTCGAAAAATAAAACACATGTTGTAATGACAATATTGGACTGCGTCGGTAAGTCAGGGACAAAGTCCCTGTACCGATCGAAAAATCCGAGTCCAATGACGCTATAAGTCTCTTATCCAAGATCGCAGCAATGAAGTCCGAAAAATAATCACTGGAAGAAATGCCAGAAGATATGAAAGGCATCTTCCGATACTACTAAAGGGAAAACTCGAAATCTTTCGAATCCCTTTCGCCATCCTGTCGGACCCTATAAAGCGTTCGGTCGTCCGTAGCTTGATGCAACCGCGGACCGCACCGACCCAGCGCCGTCGGATAATTCCTGATTCGACCGAGAAACCGTCAATTGCTGGGATGCTGCGAAACAACTGTGCTAACTCGGATAGCACGTCCGTCACTGAGGCCTGAGGAGCAGCGGTCTTACGATGCATTGCCGCAGGAAGCTCCGAGATCGTTACCCCGTGCATACTTCCAATATGCGAGCGAACGGAGTGTATAGGCCTCGTGTCCCTTGGCTACCGGATGGCGCGACCTATTCGCTGTGGAATCACTGAATGCCGAAACTGATCGGATACTCGAGGTCACGTAGCCAATGTGCGGTCGTGTGCCCTGCTGTGAGGATGAGGAAGCATTAAAGACAGTCTCTCGGACTGTCAATATAACGGAGCGTCCCGAGCAACGGACATATGCTCCGAATGTAAAATATCTGAACCACAACATGCGGTCCCCTATGTTGTTGGCTTCCTCCGATCTGTCCTCAATCTGCCGTCACTGGGTGAGTACTAAAGTAATTAAAGTGCTCGCATCACCCAAATCTCCTTCCTAGACCGCAACGGACGAACCCGGCAGCCGAACCATTCGATGAATGTACGCTACACCGGGTGAGCTAGCGAATGTCACTCCGTAAGCGATAGACATATTCCATGAGCACTTATTGCCGCTAACTCTTCATTAACTATGACGACAGAGGCACACTTTTGAAAGACATCTCCATAACTCTTCGAACAAGAAACCAGAAATGCTTGGATAGCAAGCATAAAATAATAATATATATAGCGTCGTTCAATAATTCGAAAGTTTGTGTGACATTATTGGACTATGTCGGAACTGAGGGACGATGTCCCTGAACCGAACCAAAAATTTCTAAATCCACCGACGCTATCAGTTTCTTATCCGGCATCGCAGCATATGTTGTTCCGAAAGGGAAAGCTTTAAATCCACCGAATCCCTTTCGGTATCCCGTCGGACCGGATGAAACTTTCGGACGTCCGTACCCGCTTCCGCGGAGCGTCCCGACCCCGCATCGTCGGATAAAATATATGCGACAGATTCAGTTGATGCTGGGATGCTGCGATAAACTGTGCTATTAAGGAAAGCACGTCCGTTCCCGAGGCCTGTGCAGTAGCGGACTTACGATGCATTGCCGCTGGAAGCTCCGTGTACGTTGACTCCCGCATACTTCCTATGCGAACGTCCGGAGTCTGCAGGCCTCGAGTCCCCGGCTACCGACCCAGCGCTGTCGGATAATTCTCGATCCGACACCGTTTCTGTCGGCTGCTGGGATGCTGCGATACGCTGTGCTATGTGCACAAGAATGTCCGGCGTCGAGACCTGCGGAGGCGCAGTCTATCGCTGCTTCGCCGAGGGCAGCTCCGCATCAGATGGCTCCCGCATACTTTTCCTATGCGAACGTCCGGAGTCCATCGGTCTCGAATCCCTGGCTGCCGGATGGTGTGACCTGGTCGCCGAAGAATCCTTGATCGGCGAAGCTGGTAATATATCGGCGGTCACGCAGCCAAGGTGCGGTCGTGTGCGCTGACGAGAAGAGGAAGCCTTAGCAGTCTCAGCGGACTGCCTATACAACGGAGCGTCCCGAGCGACGGACGTATGCTCCGCTAACGACACATTTGTACCACAACATCTGGGGCCAGATGTTGTTGAACGAGAGAGGGGCCTCTCTCGCTTGCCGTCCGGATGGACCGGAACGAGCTATGAACCGGACTAAAAGGCTTCCTCCGTTCTCCCTCCGATCCGCCGTCACTGGGTGTGCATTAAGTTAATTTTATAGTGCTCGCATCACCCCAAAATTCCTTCTAGACCGCAACGGACGAACCCGGCTGCCGAACCATTCGGTGAATGGACGCTACACCGGGCGAGCTAGCGGACGTCAAAGGCCGTCGAACCTACTAGGGTCCTCTTAGGCAATTGGCGTATTACATGAGCACTTTTCCGCTAGCCCTTCATTAATTGTGACGACGGAGGCACACTGTTGGAAGACATCACAGATACATCACCCTAATCTTGATCGTCTGAAATAGAAATTGATAAAGTAGAGTGACCCTGCAGGGAAAGGACCGGAGTGTCCAAATCCCCAACAACATACCGTGACATACGCTTCCCATATTGTCATCGAAATCATACGATACAGAACCGGAGTTAATGCGAGTACACTGACCACATATAGAATGATAATAAGGTCAGAGGAAGACTTCCTCTTAAAACAATTGATCAATATCCTTTCAATGTGAAAAGAAAACAAGTCCTGGTACTCGCACTAACCCCTGGCAATCAAAATACATAATAATAATATGATCCATTAATATAGAAAAAATAATTGAAATCAAAATATTTTGAAAAAATATTTTTTCAGAACAGCCCAAGTTTCTGAAAAGTAACGTTGAGCCCCAATGGATCCCAAGCCTAAGTGTGGACAAAAATTTTAAAAATATTTTAAACAATTTATTCAACACTTACGAACAATAATAATGTATCTAGTTATGATTGAAATAACATAAAGATATTATTATTTAGAAATCCCCCCCTCACACAGAGGGCTGTTGTAAATGTAAACAATGAGTGTAAAAACACTAAAATAAGACTCCAGGCACCCAGGCCCGAAATCAGTTACCAAAAATACACCATCTGATGCAAAACAGAGACTTCCAGGGAAGAAACTGCAGAACATCAGATGGTAGATGCAGAACACAACGCCTAACCACCCATAGGTGAAGACGTAAACATGGGGAAAGAACAGAATTCATTCTGTTATTCAGCTAAACTCCCAAGAAATTTTAGTAATAATAATTACAGAAATTATGCCAAAAGCATGGGAGAATAGCAAGGGGGAACTTAAAGGACAGGGAGAGAGGAAAAACACTTGTAAAAACAGTGTAACTAAATAATCAGAATGACAACAAAATGGCTGCTGCCTTGAAAATAGGTAACTTAACATAATTTCATTAAAAAATTTTAAGTTACAGCCCTGATAATATTCTGTCACACATTCTTTTCCTCTCCTCCTTTTCTATCCTCCTTAGAATCACCATTTCACTAATATTTATGTGTCTGGCATCATTTAAACTGAGATTTAAAAGCACAAAGATCAGTCAGATGTTAACTGATGAAGGGCCAAACTTAGAATGATAAATGGCGCCAATTTCGGAACGTCCTTGACACTGCGCATGCGCAGTAGGGGCGAAGTGTGGAGGGCCTCTCAGGACATGTTTTCTTTAGTTTTAGATGCAAATTTTGGGGATTGGGGGGCAAAATTTGTGTTTGGCCCTATATTTTAAGAGTTAGCACCAGCTATGTCTGGGTCATTGGTACAGTATAAAAATATATATTCACGTTTTAGGAAGGAATGTTTTACAAACTCAGGACTGGTGTTATCTTATTGCATATATTGCAAAATGCTTCAATCAACTTGACTATTGACAACATGCCAAAGACATTCCATTGCAGGATTATGTGCTGTCTGCTACATATTTGAAATGATAAAAGGGGCATTTTCCTCCAAAGTTCTTCCATGTACCAACATAGAAACCATAAATCAGAGAATGGAGAAATCTGAAGCAAAATATGGAGGAAAAT
This sequence comes from Pictodentalium vernedei, assembly GCA_031216915.1. Taxonomy (NCBI): domain Eukaryota; kingdom Metazoa; phylum Mollusca; class Scaphopoda; order Dentaliida; family Dentaliidae; genus Pictodentalium; species Pictodentalium vernedei. The sequence goes on from CM062289.1 coordinate 22,256,470, forward strand.
GTGAACAGGAAGTTGAAATACTACGGGGAAATGTGTACCAGTGCCGGTGCTCAAAATTCCGATTCCAAAATCCGGACCAGGTAAAAAAAAATTTGACGGGGTGGAATTTTTTTTTGTTTTGACTGGGTATTAAAAAGTTTTTATGTGGCAGAAATTTTATTTACGCAGCAGAAATTTAATGGCCTAAATTTGTAAAAACAAAAAAATGAAATAAGATAAAATACTAAAAAATCACACCCCTGATATACAGTGAAAGGGACAATAAGCCACTAATTTGAAACAAGAAAATCAGTAAAACTGATGGATGCTCCCCAACAGTTGACTTGGTTAACAAACAGATTTGTAAAAATTGTGGTCCCCAGCTATGGGAAATCATTTGGCATATATCTTTGAAATGCAAGCACCATAACTCTGGTGAACAATATGCGGGCAACTTTTTTATGACATGTGCAGGAGCGGCTTGTCACAAGGATCCCTCATACCAAATTTCAATGAAATCCATCCACTCACTGCTGAGATATTGCTGCTGATGGACGGACAGATGGACAGAAAAAGTGGTCTTTTTTATAACATGTGCAGGAGTGGCTTGTCACAAGGATCTCTTGTACCAAATTTAATTGATTTCCATCCACTCACTGCTGAGATATTGCTGCAGATGGAAAATGAAAGTGTCAATGACACTGTAGCTCAACTTGACAAACTTGAACTTGGTAAGTTATAAATGAAATGGCAAAATTGAAGATCATTGGTACCAATGTTATTTTTTTTTGCCAGTGGCAACATTTTTTGACAGAAACCCGAAGCAATCCAATCATAAATGTGCCCTGTAGGGTGTACAAAAGGGAAATATTGTGGTCTGACTAGACTAAGTTCTAAGAACGTTGGCCGTGGCAACATTTTTTGACAGAAATGGAAGAAAATTGATAGCTCCCATCTAGAGGTCACTGTAAATAAGCATACCAGCTTTCAAAGCAATCCGATCATAAATGTGCCCTGTCGGGTGTGCCAAAAGGAAATATTGAGTCTTCTGACTAAACTAAGTTTTAAGAACGTTGGCCACGGCAACATTTTTTGACGGAAATGGAAAAAAATCGATAGCTCCCATCTAGAGGTCACCGTAAACAAGCATACCAGGTTTCAAAGCAATCAAATCATAAATGTGCCCTGTAGGGTGTGCCAAAGGGAAATATTGTGGTCTGACTAAACTGAGTTCTAGAAACGTTGGCCGCGGCAACATTTTTTGACGGAAATGGAAGAAAATCGATAGCTCCCATCTAGAGGTCACCCCAAACAAGCATACCAGGTTTCAAAGCAATCCGATCATAAATGTATCCTGTAGGGTGTGCCAAGGGAAATATTGAGTCTTCTGACTAAACGAAGTTTTAATAACGTTGACCGCGGCAACATTTTTTGACAGAAATTGAAGAAAATCGATAGCTCCCATCTAGAGGTCTCCCCAAACAAGCATACCAGGTTTCAAAGCAATCTGATCATAAATGGGCCCTGTAGGGTGTGCCAAAGGGAAATATTGAAGTCTGACTAAACTAAGTTCTACGAACATTGGCCGTGGCAACATTTTTTGCTGGAAATTGAAGAAAATCGATAGCTCCCATCTAGAGGTCACCCTAAATAAGCGTACCAGGTTTCAAAGCAATGAAATCATAAATGTGCCCTGTAGGGTGTGCCAAAGGGAAATATTGTGGTTTGACTAAACTAAGTTCTAAGAACGTTGGCTGCGGCAACATTTTTTGACGGAAATTGAAGAAAATCGATAGCTCCCATCTAGAGGTCACCCCAAACAAGTATACCAAGTTTCAAAGTAATCTGATCATAAATGCGACCTGTGAGGTGTGCCAAAGGAAATTGTGGACGTACGTACTAACGTACTAACATACTAACGTACTAACGTATTCACTAAAACAGCGTAGATATCCTCTATATATGTACTATGATGTTTTAACCCTTAGAGTGGTATTTCCGGCATTTACAACCACAGAACAGGTGCCCTTAACAAGCCACCATGAGGAGATTCTGTTGACAACAGACAAATTAGGTAGGCAGTGGTTTCTAGCCAAGTCTTGGCTGCCTGTTAAGGCAGCCAAGACTTGACTAGAAATCACTGCTAAGCCACTGGACATATAAAGGTTGTGGGCTGGTGGAAATTCAGGAAACTTGTCCAGGCCTTTAAAGGTTAATACAATTAAAACATGCTGAAATGAGCTTAATGACACTTTCAACAACTGGGTGACAGTGTGTCGAGCAGTTTTACAAGTGGAAGAAGCCTGAGTATCAGGAGAGAACCACCAAGCAGTGGTCAGCAACTGTCAGACTTTCCAATTTACTCTTCTGGCACAAGCAGAATTTGCAGAGGTTGAAGGCAAGTGCACCATCAACATGCAGTACACCTTAGTACACAGTGTACCATCAACATGCAGTACGCCTTAGTACACAGTGCCAAATGTACCATCAACATGCAGTACGCCTTAGTACACAGTACCATTACACCCCTTCATGACCAATCCAGATCAAATGTCTCTGCCCAAGGACACAGCATAGATGGCACAGGTCAGAATCAAACTAGAGGTACTGTGAGCAAACTCACAAAGTGATACTCCCCCCCCCCCCCCCCCCACGCCTGAAATGTATAAGTTACATTATATCCCCTTGGAAATGTCAGAAAGGAATTATATTGCTTCATGCATATCTTCATATGGAGTTCTTCCATTGTGTAAAGTTTCATGAAAATTCTTCAAACGGTTTAGGAGGAGTTGCGCTTACAAGGATGGACAGACGGTATAAGTTAGATTATCTCCCTTTGGAAATGTCAGAACGGAATTATATTGCTTCATGCACATCTTCATATGGAGTTCTTCCACTGTGTAAAGTTTCATGAAAATTCTTCAAACGGTTAGGAGGAGTTGCGCTTACAAGGATGGACAGACGGTATAAGTTAGATTATCTCCCTTTGGAAATGTCTGAACGGAATTATATTGCTTCATGCACATCTTCATATGAAGTTCTTCCATTGTGTAAAGTTTCATGAAAATTCTTCAAACGGTTTAGGAGGAGTTGCGCTAATAAGGATGGACAGACGGTATAAGTTAGATTATCTCCCCTTGGAAATGTCAGAACGGAATTATCTGCATATGGAGTTCTTCCTTTGTGTAAAGTTTTATGAAAATTCTTCAAACGGTTTAGGAGGAGATGTGCTTACAAGGATGGACAGATGGACAGACGGACGGACAGGGTGATTCCTATACCCCCCCCCCCCCCCCCCCCCCCACCCCCCACACTTTGTTTGCGGAGGGTATAATCATCAAACTTTTGGTTCGCAGGCTAATGCTCTAACCAGTCAGCCATCGTGCTTCCAGGAACACACAGTAATACTGATCTAAACAGGGTTCCTGCAGTTTGGGGAGGGGAAAATTCAAGACTTTCAAGACTCTTTTCAATGTGAATTCAAGACTTTTCAAGGTAAGAAAAAAAGAGAATTCAAGACTTTGCATTCTAAAAGACAGGCATTGCAAAACACCAATTCTGGACAATTAATGATCACAATTTACAGCACCTCGGACATATTTCCCCGACTTCTGTCAATTTAAGACTTTTCAAGATTGGAACTTTGAATTCAAGACTTTTCATGCTTTTTAAGACCCCGCGGGAACCCTGTCTAAACTTATTGTGGAATTTGTAGCATTTCTGGAGATATATTTTATATCTATCATTACAATAAGTATCAAAAAATATTTGTAAGACAGTTCCAACTGTCTCATATGGTAGCATATAATAAACAATAAATCGCTTACTTCAGCAATAAAATTGTGGACGGTCTGGAATGTTTCATGCGAAGGAAACTGTTGTGTTATTGATGATCCATCTGCTAATCTGAACTGGATTCTAACATTTTCACTAAAAATGAAAAAGAAAAGGCAGGAAGATTAGAGGATTAAAAATTATCTTTTAATCTTTACCTTTAATCAGTGAATTCTGTTTGTTTATAGACCTAGTTGGTCTGAGTGCAGGGCACAGAATTTGGGGCAAACAAAGTTTCCAATCACCCAAAATAAAATCAAGGCAAACGGTTAATTTTTCACCATGACTCTGGTAGGGTGAACGATTCATGATGAATATATGTTCAAACTACACTGTACATCCCATTCTATTGAGTTATACTACACCCAGCTAACAATGTTATCCTTTGAAAATAATGATGCGGACAGTACCATAACAAAAATGGTACAGTACAAGTCCAAGGCTGCACCATGGTCCATACCAGACCACCCCTACCGCACTGGTACACTGATGTACCAGACCACCCCAGGGTGGTCCAGGGGACAGTTCTGGACCACCCAGACTACCCAGTGGGTAATTTTAATTTCTGATTTATCACTAGTTCGGGATAAAACACTTGTTTATATTTTTCTTTGATTTGCAACTTAAACGAGACCAGCACAAAATCAGTTACGAGAACAGGTTTCTCTCATGCTATCTAGGCATAGTGGCACATTGAATCGTCAGACAAGGTGCACAGTCCATGGATGCAAACTATAGCCTATGCTGATTATGCTTGTCTATGTCTGCGTCTCTCTCTGTGATTAAAGGGGTCACCATGCTGACTGCTGACACACGGGCTAAACACGTTCAGTTCAGATTGACTAAGATTATTTTGGTTTTATTTAAGAAATTGCCAAGCGACGCTGAATATAATTAGCAGGGCATCTGCAGAATGAGATCCCTACTCCCTAATAGGTTAATTTAGCAACATTAACCTGGTCGTCTGATAGACAAGCTATCGGCCACCTCTGTACCTGTTGCAGGCAAAACATTTACCATTTTGGGAACCTCAATCTGTCGCTGATTCATTCAGAATAGACAAGATCTCATCGACAGTGAGGTATAAAGGCTACTAACATGGCTTGGATGCATCACAGGTAAAAATCACTACAGGGAATGTTTTCCCATAGAATACATTTAACATCAGCCTAAACATACAGTATCCCCACCAGGAGATATACCCTGCAAACATACAACATTAAATAACATTGTCACAACACCAATGACATTACATAACAGTGTATTGATGTCGTGTGTTTGCGGGGTATACAGTGGTGGCTAGGTACTGACTAAAGAAACCAGCAAGTTACCAGCACTTTACGTTACATTTACACCAAATTAATACCCTATATACATGTATCTGTTAAACTAGAAACACTGTGATGGACACTGGAATGCCCTAGACCGGTCCACTTGGAAAAAAAACAACCACCTACCCATGTACCAGATCATATCGGACTGCTGTTTTTTGGACCGGTGTAACAGGAATGGAAGTCCGTAGGAAAATTAGTCCCTCTGGACTATTATTCCGTGGAATTATAGTCCTAGGTCTAACATTTCTAGGAATAGTAGTCCACGGACTACTATTCCTAGAAATGTTAGACCTAGGACTATAATTCCGCGGAATAATAGTCCAGAGGGACTAACGTTCCTACGGACTTCCATTCCTTTTACACCGGCAGTCCAGTATGGTCCACATCACTATTTGAAATACATATCTCGACAGGACAACTGTTAGAAAGTTAGTGAAACATGCAGACATAAGTTCAGTCCTCAGAATAAGCTTGATTGGTATGGGTTAATTAATTAAATGAATTGACACTGAATTCTGGTTATTCCGTTACATTAGTTAATTTACTGATGCAGCGAATCTAGGATGTGAGACTTTAACATTTCACCCAACACACATGATGTCAAAATTTATTATTTTAAATATTTTTTTCCAGATTTTTCAAAAAATTTCAACAAAACCAAATCATGTGAGCATTCAATGGAACGAGCTCGTTCCAATGAGGGGTCACATGATATGATTTTGTCAAAATTTTTTGAAAAATATTTTTTCAACTGCTCAATTTGGAAATTACATGGGCAGATGTGGTGGATTCGTTAGGTAAAGGGTTAACAAGAGCTTGTGCCCATACTCAGTCTGGGTTTTTGACCAACAGAACAAGTGAATTTTGCTAGTGATATAAAGTTAGCATGGAATTCTCTGAGGTTTTATCGACTGAAGTCCTTAATTGGTTTTATTTATGAACTGGATGCCATCAAAGATGGAAAGCCTGTCATTTGATGAAATGGGGGTATTACAAAAGAGTAACAAATACAGAAATGATGGATTCAAATATTTTTCATTCTTGTAAGAATTCATGTTCATTTTTGGTAACCCCAAACAATATTGACTTTTAAAAACTATTTATGACTTTTAATTATATTTTATGCATGGTTATATATACATTTTTGTAGAAAATCAGTAGTTGAAATAAGTCAAAAAATTATTGTGGCTGCAATTTGCAATAGCAAAATATGGTCTTTATGCTCTTGGCAGTGGCATTGCCATTTGTCACATAACACAACACTGAAATGAAAAAAAAATTGTTAAATTACTCCTCAAATTCCAGGAATTTATGTCCGTAGGGAGAAAAAATATATTCTTTAATTAACCATAGTTAGCCAAAGTAAAATTGGATTTTCATGCCTTATTGAGGAGAATGATTTTCCATTTGACAAAACTTTTTCATCAACTCAAATTTCAGATTCGGAAATTCATTCAATATAGGTATTTAATCTATTATATCGTGTTTGACAGAGCTCCCAGAGCTCTGTCAAACACGATATAAAATAATAAATTCTCAGTTTATCACCAGAATACAGAAAAAATGGCAAATTCTCTGTTTCTAGGATTCTACTGTTAACGAAATATTTTCCATTGGTAAAGTGTCTATTAAATTAACAGAGTTCTACTATATATATAATGTCTACATATTTCCATACAAAAAATGTAAAAATGTTTGAAATAAAAGATTAAAAACCATCTTTGAGCATTCTCTGCTGCTAATACTCTCTGTTCTTCTTCAAGTCTAGCCTTTTTAGCTTCATCAGCCTGTTTTTCTTTTTCTTCCTTCTCTCTTTTATATTTAGCTGCCCTCTCTTCTCTGAAAAATAAAAAAATTGGTAAGTACATGATAAACCCTTCAACCCTGACACCCTGAATGGTGTCACCCCATACTGTACTGTACACTCTGGTGTGGGTGAGTTCATCTGGTATATTTCTGAGGAAGTTTAATAATTATTATTATTATTTATTGGTGCTTTACACCACATCAGCAGCTAAGGCTATATCATGGCAATGAAAAGTTATGTATTATAAAAAAGGTCTTTATCTTCCAGGAAATAAACTAGAGGCTCTAAAGATCATGTAATCACTCACCTGGAACTACATATAAAAATTGATTTCCCATAGGCTTTCCATGGTAACTATGAGCTGCAATTGTGGCCATGTTTGCAACATTACATCAACATTACATGAGGATCATTGGTAGAAGATGCCCCAGTCCTCAATCATGTGAAGTTTCAAAACATTTGACTTTGTAGTTTCAGAGGGGAAGATTTTTGCAAAATCCATCAATCAGAATCAGAGAATGTCTCTGGTGGCCATATTTCCCAACAAACGGGAACAAAAAGATGATCGTTTGTAGAAGGCCTCCTGTAGACCATACCTGCAAAGTTTGGTTCACGTCGGCTCAGTAGTTCCAGAGAGGACGATGAAAATGTGATTTCCCATAGGGTTTCTATAGTAACTATAAGCCGCAATTGTGGCCATGTTTGCAACACAATCCACATTAAATGAGGATCATTGGTAGAGGGGGGTCCCAGTCATCAACCACGCAAAGTTTCAAAACATTTGGCCCTGTGGTTTCAGAGGAGAAGATTTTTCAAAATCCACCAATCAGAATCAAAGAATGCCTCTGGCAGCCATGGTTTCAAACCCATGGGAACAAAATGAGGATCACTCGTAGAGGACCTCCCATAGACTATCCCTGCCAGGTTTGGTTCACGTCGGCTCAGTAGTTCCAGAGAAGACGATGAAAATGTGATTTCCCATAGGTTTCTATAGTAACTATAAGCCACAATTGTGGCCATGTTTGTAACCCGATCAACATTAAATGAGGATGTTGGTAGAGGGGGTCCCAGTCATCATTTATGTGAAGTTTCAAAACATTTCACCTTGTGGTTTCAGAGGAGAAGATTTTTGAAAATCTACCAACCAGAATCAAACAATGCCTCTGGAAACCATGTTTTTCATCCGATGGGAACAAAAGAGGATCGTTTGTTGAGGACCTCCCATAGACCATTCCAGCCAAGTTTGGTTCACACTGGCTCAGCGGTTACAAAGAAGATGAAAATGTGAAAAGTTTATAGATGACGGACGACAAGTGATGAGAAAAGCTCACATGGCCTTTTAGACCAGGTGAGCTAATAAAAACGAGTTGATGAAACATGAGGAATAAAAGTAAGTACGGTAATTAGAAAATGAGACCAGTTGTTTGAAGAATGATGTGTAAATCAACCTGTTGAATGAAAGGTATGTATTATAAAAAAAGTAAATAGGCCACACAAAGTAGATATTGTTTTTCAGGCCATTATTTGTAAAATTGCATGTGGGCGAGAGGATTTTTATTTTATTTTTTATTTCTGTAATTATTTCTTTGCCATCAAAGTTCACGTTCTTGGTTTATGTTTTAGGCCTCATAATCTACGGTGGTGGTGTATTTCATCCCTTGAGAGCAAGAAGGCTTTGCAATGCTAAAGCATTGCAAAGCCTTCTTACACGCAAGGGACAAATTTATTAATTTTTTTAACTTGGGTAAAATATCAGACATAAAACATGTAATGTGGTTATAAAAAGAGAGCATGCGGGAGCCAAAAGGACTATGCAGGAGGGCCTGAGAAACAGATTTTTAATTTTGTTTAGGCCTTATCTTCCATTGAATAAATAAAAATTAAATTTTTTTAGTAAATTTTGTTTCTTAACATACCTACCACAATTGTTTACAACTGGCTGTAACATAAGTGCAAGCCCTACTTCGGAACTAACTCAAGCTTTTAGAATCTTTTCCAAACGAGTTGAAAAAGTACTAGAGTGCAAAAGCACAAAAAAGATCGAAAAAAGGGTCGAGCGAGACCAGCGCTCGAAATTACAGGTACTCTCTCTGCACACCTCTTGCGTTTACCGAGTGCATGCGCAACAACCGTGACGTCAATTCCGTATTTCCGCCAATGAGAAGTTTGTGATTTAGCGGGGAGGCATCGATATCAAAGATATCCTCAAGGAGGGTGGGCCTCCGGTAAACAATTGTGGTAGGTATGTTAAGAAACAAAATTTACTAAAAAAGTTAAAAAATTTATAGTAATTTATATATTTTTTATACTTACCAATGACCCAGACATAGCTGGTGCTAACTCTTAAAATATAGGGCCAAACACAAATTTTGCCCCCCAATCCCCAAAATTTGCATCTAAAACTAAAGAAAACATGTCCTGAGAGGCCCTCCACACTTCGCCCCTACTGCGCATGCGCAGTGTCAAGGACGTTCCGAAATTGGCGCCATTTATCATTCTAATAACCAGTGCCTGGTAAGCGCTATGTACTCAGCGGGGAGGCAAGAGTTCCCAACTCCTGGGAGGGCCATCCCCGTCTGGGTCATTGGTAAGTATAAAAAATATATAAATTACTATAAATTTTTTAACATTTTTATACTGTACCAATGACCCAGACATAGCTGAATAGTAAAAAGGCTGGAGGGCCAAGGACATAGAGCAAAATGGAATACGCTCAATAAAATAAAATAGAGTCATCCCCTGTAGGGAAAAGAAGTAATAGGCCTTACATGTATCTTTCTTATTTATGATAAATTAGAAAGATACAACACCTTCCAAAAATTGAGCTTCATACATCCATGTACTCTATTAATATCCAATAATCCTTATACTAATAATTTTTAAAGTAAGCCAATAATAAAGTAAGTCTAGAGAATAGAGACTCTTATACTCCTAAAAGTGTGTGAGAATTGCATAATCATGTCCGTTGACATATGCAATATTCAAAAGCTATACTTTAAAAACTAAGACTTGAATGAATTTTATAAACTTAAACTTCTCACTAAACAACCATCCCAATAACAGCTCAGAATTACTAACTCCGGAGGAGGTATCCCCTTGTTTTCATAGTAAAAACAGGTGACCCAAGGGAACACCCTCCCCCCCCCCCTTTTTCTTGCCCTGGGTCAAATAGCCCAGAGCGAAGAGGGCAGCCGAACGGAGACACTGCCGAAACAGACAGCCTACCTAGCTATAGTAGCAACTGTTAAGTGAATGACATTCTGAGCAGTAGATAATAGACCTAACAATAGAGGCCTCCAGAAATGGACTCGATATTTCTGAGATAAAATTCATGAATGGATGGCTGAGCGCAATGAGCAGCCTTCAAAAATCTATAATAGAACACTATTAATGTAAGCCCAAGAAGTAGAAGAACTCTTACTTCATGAGCCGAAATCTTAAGCACAACTGCTAAGCCAATGATATACCATAAGCAGTACGCTAGTTAATAGAATCCATTAACAATAAATGGAGCGTAACATCCTTCTACTAGACATCAAAGACAGAAGAAGCTTACGCCCTTGTAATAAACAGATATCTGTTTATAAATACATAAACTGTACCCGGAAAGAGTAAAGGCCTATGCCCATACGAAGACGGAAGGACCTTAAAATAATAGGTTCCGGATAATAGGAGCCTAACTCTTATGCAACAATCCAACCTAAATAGTAACGGAAGTATTGATTCCGAAACTATGAAAGTGAAAATCATCCATCGATAGTGCATGAAACTCACTGACTCTACAGTAAAAGAGAAACCAACAGAATTACTGTCTAAAAGGTCAGAATTTGAAAACTACTGTTTCCAGAGGCTCAAATGATTACTTAGCTAAATAAGAACCTGAAGTTAAAATCCGTATAGGAATTTAATCTAAAGATTCTAAGTCTATTTATCAAAAAGTTACTAACTGACTTAGATAAAGAGACAAAAGACTCAATTGTAAACTATCGTAGAGTGCATAGGTATGAGGTAACATAAACCTATAACCTAAATAACAACAGGCTGCAGTAGATCTTGTGAAACAAGTATACTAAAAAATAGCAATGAGTAGTATGGAGGGATCAACCATATGAACATAATGATCCCTACACCACGATGGAAGAGCCTCCACTTTAGTCGCATAGAATAGCGAAGAAGAGGATCTCCTATAGTAAGAAATCGCGTCCAAAACTCGTCCAGTACAGTGCTTACAATGTAATACGGACCACACAACGGAATACATGAAGGTTGCGACCTTGCTGGTTGTGAAAAAGATGACACGATTTACCCAGTGAAAAAAGATCCTCACATAGAGGAAGATTTCACGTTAAGATCCACAGTAGACAAGAGAGTAAATTACTCATGATCTCTGTGAAGATAGAGATGCTATCAACAGAAATGTATTGTGGTTGTTTATCTTAGCAATACCTGCTAAAAACAACAGCGCCGGAGGATACGCGTATCCTATCATTCTGTCCTATAGATCAATAGAGCGTTAACAGTATTAGCTCAGAGATCTGGACAAGCCAACACATACGTCTGCAATTGATTAGCCAGCTGTGTCATAAATAAAACATCATTGGGCGCTCCCATAGATAGCAAATCTGATTGAATACTTGTTTGTTGAGAGTCCATTCTGACAGCAACAAGCGACCCGTAAGAGAACGGGAGTGCGATAAAACAATCAGACGACCCAGAATATGACGGACCAAAACTGAACTTGGTGTACTATAACCAACAGACGGATTCTTTCCATTAAATTGAATAACGGAAACGAAAGAGTGCCTCCCTGGTTCCGGAGATACGCCACTACTGTCGAATTAAAGGACAGGAATTTGGGCATGCGTTTCTGAATAATGTTCATGCAATGACATAAAGCAAGCCTAAAAAACATTATTCCGCGGAAGTTAACTGATAGCTAAAAGACTGCGGAACCCAAAGACCCTGGCACTTCGAATCCGTAGGGATCAGTATATATCCCAATCTGTTTGACTGGCAACCGTCATAACAGCCACACTCGGGTCCGGCAACTGCGGCGGCACTCTCTGAGTCAACCACCGAATGTTTGCCCCAGTCTGAATCTCTTGTAACACTAGATAGACAAGAGAATGTATAAATCAAGCAATTCATGGATTGCCGGAAAGTTGCCGTCGAAGAGAAGCTCCTCCGAGAACGAAGCGACTCTGAGAGAGTTCTTAACCTACTATCCACGCGTGGATGTAGCTAGGGCTGCATCACGTCTAACCAACTCCAATCAGCCACTGAAGGGCGGAGTTATACGTGAACAAACTACTGCCCTCAAAAGAAATTACATTGAGAATAATATCCCGTAAATCTTTTCTTGAAGACGTAATGATAACGCCTCAGTAAGGCGGATTACGTATAATAAAGCGTCTAAGTTAAGTCTAATATACATAATGTCGTTCCCAACATTTAAATTGGAAAAGACATAAACGGTGAAAAAGAATATATGCAGTCTTTAATCACACCGTCTAGACGCATATGAACTCTCGGTATGCCCTGCTCTGCCAAAATAAACTATATGTAAAAAAAGATAAAACGGCAGAAATGAGCCACGCGGACAAGAAACTAAACTATCATGCTTAGTAGCCGTCTTGTATATATATATATAAATATATAGCGTCGAAAAATAAAACACATGTTGTAATGACAATATTGGACTGCGTCGGTAAGTCAGGGACAAAGTCCCTGTACCGATCGAAAAATCCGAGTCCAATGACGCTATAAGTCTCTTATCCAAGATCGCAGCAATGAAGTCCGAAAAATAATCACTGGAAGAAATGCCAGAAGATATGAAAGGCATCTTCCGATACTACTAAAGGGAAAACTCGAAATCTTTCGAATCCCTTTCGCCATCCTGTCGGACCCTATAAAGCGTTCGGTCGTCCGTAGCTTGATGCAACCGCAGACCGCACCGACCCAGCGCCGTCGGATAATTCCTGATTCGACCGAGAAACCGTCAATTGCTGGGATGCTGCGAAACAACTGTGCTAACTCGGATAGCACGTCCGTCACTGAGGCCTGAGGAGCAGCGGTCTTACGATGCATTGCCGCAGGAAGCTCCGAGATCGTTACCCCGTGCATACTTCCAATATGCGAGCGAACGGAGTGTATAGGCCTCGTGTCCCTTGGCTACCGGATGGCGCGACCTATTCGCTGTGGAATCACTGAATGCCGAAACTGATCGGATACTCGAGGTCACGTAGCCAATGTGCAGTCGTGTGCCCTGCTGTGAGGATGAGGAAGCATTAAAGACAGTCTCTCGGACTGTCAATATAACGGAGCGTCCCGAGCAACGGACATATGCTCCGAATGTAAAATATCTGAACCACAACATGCGGTCCCCTATGTTGTTGGCTTCCTCCGATCTGTCCTCAATCTGCCGTCACTGGGTGAGTACTAAAGTAATTAAAGTGCTCGCATCACCCAAATCTCCTTCCTAGACCGCAACGGACGAACCCGGCAGCCGAACCATTCGATGAATGTACGCTACACCGGGTGAGCTAGCGAATGTCACTCCGTAAGCGATAGACATATTCCATGAGCACATATTGCCGCTAACTCTTCATTAACTATGACGACAGAGGCACACTTTTGAAAGACATCTCCATAACTCTTCGAACAAGAAACCAGAAATGCTTGGATAGCAAGCATAAAATAATAATATATATAGCGTCGTTCAATAATTCGAAAGTTTGTGTGACATTATTGGACTATGTCGGAACTGAGGGACGATGTCCCTGAACCGAACCAAAAAATTTCTAAGTCCACCGACGCTATCAGTTTCTTATCCGGCATCGCAGCATATGTTGTTCCGAAAGGGAAAGCTTGAAATCCACCGAATCCCTTTCGGTATCCCGTCGGACCGGATGAAACTTTCGGACGTCCGTACCCGCTTCCGCGGAGCGTCCCGACCCAGCATCGTCGGATAAAATATATGCGACAGATTCAGTTGATGCTGGGATGCTGCGATAAACTGTGCTATTAAGGAAAGCACGTCCGTTCCCGAGGCCTGTGCAGTAGCGGACTTACGATGCATTGCCGCTGGAAGCTCCGTGTACGTTGACTCCCGCAAACTTCCTATGCGAACGTCCGGAGTCTGCAGGCCTCGAGTCCCCGGCTACCGACCCAGCGCTGTCGGATAATTCTCGATCCGACACCGTTTCTGTCGGCTGCTGGGATGCTGCGATAAGCTGTGCTATGTGCACAAGAATGTCCGGCGTCGAGACCTGCGGAGGCGCAGTCTATCGCTGCTTCGCCGAGGGCAGCTCCGCATCAGATGGCTCCCGCATACTTTTCCTATGCGAACGTCCGGAGTCCATCGGTCTCGAATCCCTGGCTGCCGGATGGTGTGACCTGGTCGCCGAAGAATCCTTGATCGGCGAAGCTGGTAATATATCGGCGGTCACACAGCCAAGGTGCGGTCGTGTGCGCTGACGAGAAGAGGAAGCCTTAGCAGTCTCAGCGGACTGCCTATACAACGGAGCGTCCCGAGCGACGGACGTATGCTCCGCTAACGACACATTTGAACCACAACATCTGGGGCCAGATGTTGTTGAACGAGAGAGGGGCCTCTCTCGCTTGCCGTCCGGATGGACCGGAACGAGCTATGAACCGGACTAAAAGGCTTCCTCCGTTCTCCCTCCGATCCGCCGTCACTGGGTGTGCATTAAGTTAATTTTATAGTGCTCGCATCACCCCAAAATTCCTTCTAGACCGCAACGGACGAACCCGGCTGCCGAACCATTCGGTGAATGGACGCTACACCGGGCGAGCTAGCGGACGTCAAAGGCCGTCGAACCTACTAGGGTCCTCTTAGGCAATTGGCGTATTACATGAGCACTTTTCCGCAAGCCCTTCATTAATTGTGACGACGGAGGCACACTGTTGGAAGACATCACAGATACATCACCCTAATCTTGATCGTCTGAAATAGAAATTGATAAAGTAGAGTGACCCTGTGGGGAAAGGACCGGAGTGTCCAAATCCCCAACAACATACCGTGACATACGCTTCCCATATTGTCATCGAAATCATACGATACAGAACCGGAGTTAATACGAGTACACTGACCACATATAGAATGATAATAAGGTCAGAGGAAGACTTCCTCTTAAAACAATTGATCAATATCCTTTCAATGTGAAAAGAAAACAAGTCCTGGTACTCGCACTAACCCCTGGCAATCAAAATACATAATAATAATATGATCCATTAATATAGAAAAAATAATTGAAATCAAAATATTTTGAAAAAATATTTTTTCAGAACAGCCCAAGTTTCTGAAAAGTAACGTTGAGCCCCAATGGATCCCAAGCCTAAGTGTGGACAAAAATTTTAAAAATATTTTAAACAATTTATTCAACACTTACGAACAATAATAATGTATCTAGTTATGATTGAAATAACATAAAGATATTATTATTTAGAAATCCCCCCCTCACACAGAGGGCTGTTGTAAATGTAAACAATGAGTGTAAAAACACTAAAATAAGACTCCAGGCACCCAGGCCCGAAATCAGTTACCAAAAATACACCATCTGATGCAAAACAGAGACTTCCAGGGAAGAAACTGCAGAACATCAGATGGTAGATGCAGAACACAACGCCTAACCACCCGTAGGTGAAGACGTAAACATGGGGAAAGAACAGAATTCATTCTGTTATTCAGCTAAACTCCCAAGAAATTTTAGTAATAATAATTACAGAAATTATGCCAAAAGCATGGGAGAATAGCAAGGGGGAACTTAAAGGACAGGGAGAGAGGAAAAACACTTGTAAAAACAGTGTAACTAAATAATCAGAATGACAACAAAATGGCTGCTGCCTTGAAAATAGGTAACTTAACATAATTTCATTAAAAAATTTTAAGTTACAGCCCTGATAATATTCTGTCACACATTCTTTTCCTCTCCTCCTTTTCTATCCTCCTTAGAATCACCATTTCACTAATATTTATGTGTCTGGCATCATTTAAACTGAGATTTAAAAGCACAAAGATCAGTCAGATGTTAACTGATGAAGGGCCAAACTTAGAATGATAAATGGCGCCAATTTCGGAACGTCCTTGACACTGCGCATGCGCAGTAGGGGCGAAGTGTGGAGGGCCTCTCAGGACATGTTTTCTTTAGTTTTAGATGCAAATTTTGGGGATTGGGGGGCAAAATTTGTGTTTGGCCCTATATTTTAAGAGTTAGCACCAGCTATGTCTGGGTCATTGGTACAGTATAAAAATTTTCAATTTCTTTTCAACCTACTCACAATTGTTTACAATTGGCTGAATAAACAATAGGAGGAAGTGAATCACATAACCAATACCAACAAGAGTAGCAGAACGAAAGCAAGGATGGCAGAGAACAATAATGAGAAGGCACCTGAAAAGAACAAGGCTGAGCAAAGCACAACCTCGATAAAAACAATTTTAACAAGGGTGCACAACAGCCTGAGCAGCAACGAGAGGGCCTAAAGAATAAAGGTCCTCAGATTGCTGCTGAAGGTGGCGGAGATAAAAGGAGGAAAAGGTAGAAGCATTCCTCCAGTAAGCCGCATTCATAAGAACGCCCAGGATGTAGAAATGGCACGAACCTCATGAGCATTAAGCCGGTTCGAAACAAGATCCGACGCAGACAAGCGAGAATAAGCCAGCCTGATTGCAAGACAGATCCACCTGGAAATAGAATGGGAAGAGGTAGACTGCCTCTTAGGAATGAGAGACAGAAAGAATCTCTTCCAACCCCTCCTGATGAACTGAGTGCGAGTAATGTAAGTCTTGATCGCACGAACAGGACAAAGAAGAGGCCTCTGGCCATCTACAGCAGGGAGAGCCCGAATGCAGATGGGAGGAGGTACCGAATCAGGAAGTTGATTCTTAGCCAGAAAAGAGCAATCAGTAGTGAAGGTGACACTGTTAGCCTCATTTCGGAAGAAGGCAGAATCAACAGATAGCGCATGAAGCTCACTGACTCGACGAGCAGAAGTAAACGCTAGAAGAAAAGCCGTCTTATAGGTGAGAAAATGCATGTCGGTCTCAGATAAAGGCTCGAATGGCGCCCCCTCCAAACAGTGCAACACCCATGCCAAGTTCCACTTGGGTGTAAGACGCAAAACTCGAGGCCTCTTCAAAGAAAAGTGCCGAATGAGTTTGGAGAGAAAAAGATTACGACCGACACACCGCTTTCCCACATAAGAGAAAGTATCAGACAGCATAGACCGATAGCCCTTAATCGTAATAGGCTGGAGGCCCTTGGAGTCAAAAAGAAAAACCAGAAAATCTGCAATTTGAGCGATTGACGGATCATGGTAATTCACATTGTGATCTGTACCCCAGCGGCAGAAAACCTTCCACTTGGCAGCATAAGTCATGCCAGTGGAATGTCGCCGCGATGCAGAAATGCACTCCACTGATCGTCTCGAAAAACCTCTATGTCGGAGACTGGACCTGATAAAAGACAGGCGTGAAGGGACAGGCAGGCCAGGTTGTTGTGATACTTCCTGGGATGACCCTGTGAAAGAAGATCGCGACGTAGAGGTAGACGAATCGGTCGATCGGCCAATAGAGGCCACAGCAGATTGATCCACACCCTCTGTGGAGACAGGGGTGTGATCAGAATGATCCTGCAACTGCAAGCACAAATCGTGGCTAATACTTGAGGAAGAATCGGTGCAGGAGGAAAGGCATAGCCGATCCAACCTGTCTAGTCCAGAGACAGAGCGTCTACTGCAAATGCCAGAGGATCTGGACAAGGGGAGACAAAGGTCTCTACCTGATGATTCCAGCGAGTAGCGACATGGTCAAACTGAGGACGGCCCCACTGCTCGCAAATCGCCTGAAACATCGAACGATGTAGCATCCATTCGGTTGGAAGGACACTGTCGCGTCGGGACAGGGAGTCTGCTAGGACACTGAGACGCCCGGGAATGTGTCGAATGGACACCCGAGTGTTCACATCCCGCGCCAACAGAAGAAGATCCCGAGACAGCCGATACATGGGAATCGAAAGTGTGCCTCCTTGATTCCGTATGTAGGCCACTACTGTCGAATTGTCCGAAAGAAGTAGGACAACATGGTCCGACAGATGAGGGATCCAAAGCCGAAAACTCAACAGAAGAGCAAGGAGCTCCTTCTGGCTGATATGAAGGCCCACCTGCTCGCTGTCCCACTCTCCGTGAGTAGACTGACCGAGAGGATCCAACGTCGCACCCCAGCCCCAATCGCTGGCATCCGCAGTAAGGATGCGATCGGCCAAAGGAAGATCCAATAGAACACCCTGTGTCAGCCAGGGAATATCTGCCCAAGGGCGGTGGTGACAAAGCAGAGACCGAGGAATAGTGAGTTCCAGGTTCAGCGGATCTACATTCGGATGCCAATGATCCAACAGGAAGTGTTGGAGTGGTCGGACAAACAAGCGACCGAGCGGAATGAGATCTGTCACCGAACCGCAAAGGCCCAGCATCTGAAGGAAAGTCCTGGCCGAGACCGAGGAAGATTGAAGCAGGTTCCGAGTCAAGGTGGAAAGAATCGTCGCCCGAGCCTGGGGGACCGACACTACATTGTGAAGAGTGTCGAAATCCATCCCCAAATGACGGACTCGCTGAGAAGGAAGAAGATCTGACTTCTCGCGATTGACTCTGAAACCCAGCGATGCTAGCAGGCAAAGAAACTGCTGGACATCAAACTCCAGAACAGCAGCATCGTGGTGCCGTTGGAGGATGTCGTCTAGGTAGGCTGACGAAGTCACTGCCTACCGAGTGCGGTGGAAAGCAAGCACATGTGACATCAGTCGGGTGAAGGCCCAAGGAGCCAGGTTCAAACCTAACGGGAGAGCTCTGAATTGAAAAACTCGATCCCGAAATGAGAACCGAAGGTATTTCCGTGACGCCAGATGAATGGGTACATGGAAGTAGGCATCCTTCAGGTCGATACTGGCCGCAAAATCGCCCCGATGAACTGAACGTCGAACCGACCGGAAAGTCACCATACTGAAATGAGGAGCTATTATGTACTCGTTCAGGGTACTCAGATCGATGACAGGACGATATTGGCCATTTTTCTTCGGCACCAAGAAAAGTCTCGAGTAAAACCCCGGTGAAAAGGTGTTCCTGACCACCTCGATCGCCCCTGTGGAGAGGAGATTGTCGATCTCCTGCACCAGAAGGTCCCGACGCAGAGAATCGGAAGGGACCTGAGTCGGAAGGGGCACCCAAGATAAACTGGGGTGCCGATGGAAGGACAGTCGCAGACCGGATCGAATGACGTCGAGGACCCAAGAGTCCGACATTATCTCTGTCCAACGGTTGTAAAACAGTGACAGCCTTCCCCCGACTGGAGGCGAATCGAGGTGAGAACCTTCACTTGCGGCCTCGACGAGGCCGCCGAGAGGAGAAACCACCTCGGGAAGTGACAGAGCCCTGAGACTTTCCAGCCTGAGGCTGCCAGCGAGCCTGGCCACGTCGGCACTTCTTATGTGCAGAAGGAGCAGACGGAGCCGAAGGCATAGCCGATGAGGCAGACGCAGCAGCACGCTTGGCAGGCCTGGAACGACCCCCACCCGCAGCAGCAGGTTGGTCAAGCTGTCGCAGCAAAAGCTGGTCCTTCGAATGACGAAGAACTTCCCCACGAACAGCTTCCACGGAACCATGGAACAACTGAGGTCCCACCAAAGAGGCAGACCTCAGAACAGCACGTTGCTCAGAAGGAAGGGATGGTAAAGAATCCAACACCGCATCCCAGTGTGCCAGCTCCAAATTAGCCGTGTTACAGGCGTGAGCATGTGTCAAGTTCATAAGAGCCTGTGACAGAACGAAAAGGCGCCTGAACGTCATCAAACTCCCCTGGTGGAAAATATTCAGCCAGAGCAGCGACGACATGGTCCGCGAGAAATAACATACCCAGCATCTCTCGGGACAGGCCCACCATAGACTCAACTACCGACATCGGGAGAACTGCCGACTTAGGCTTAGTCAACCCGAGGGAAGAAGAATCCTCATCCACAGTAGTCATCCCTTGGAAGACTGGAGGAGAGACGGAATCGTAAACACGAAACCGCGATGGAGGCAGAAAGGCATCAGCTCTAGAAAAGAAGAAACCCTTGAGGGCCTTAGAACGCATTTTGGCGTCTAAGCCCTGGAAGGACTCAACAACCTGAGCCGATTGCAGAGGATGCAAAGTCCCGGAGCTAGAAGGCTCAACAGGGTTACGGCGCTCCACAGTGGACCGCGGCCAGACGGTCACAGAAGGCTGGTCGGAAGGTTGAACGTCCGGCAATAAGGCAAAGACGAAATCCAAAGCCTGCCCCAAGACTGACGAGGGGGCCCATCACCTTCAAGATACTCGTCATCCTCCATAGCAGAGGAGACGTAGCCCAACTCGGGCTGACCAGCAGAAACTTCCTGTGAATACTGTGCAGTATCTAAGGGGCCAGGTGAAACATCTCGGCGACCGACCAAAGGAGGTTGTGCCTCAGGAGCCACAGGGAGGCCAACTTGAGGGTTGCCAGAAAGCAACCGGGTGAGTGCCAAAACGGCCTGACGCAGGTCACCCTGAGAATCCGTTGCAGCAGTATCGCCCGACGGAGTGTCCTTCCAATGGACCCTTCTGGTAGAAGAACCCAAATCCTCAGAAGAGACCGACGTCGAACGTCGATCGGCAGACAGAATAGGGATACAGTGAGAAGACACCAGAGGATAGTCCCGATTGTGACGCCCAGGGGCCATCACTGACCTCTGCGAAACAGAAGGTCCTGCCTGCAAATACTCTAAAGAGACCGACGGCGCACGTCGATCGGTAGCTGGACCTAGGACACGGTGAGAAGACACCGGAGGATTGTCCCAAGAATGACAGGAACCTGTCATTGGCCTCTGCACAGCAGACGGCCCCAACTGCCTATCCTCTGAGACCGACGGCAAGCATCAATCGACACCCAGACTCGGAACACAGTGAGGAATCACCAGAGGAAGGTTCCGAGAGTGACAGCTAACAGGGGCTGTCACTGACCGCTGCCGAACAGCAGGCCCTGGATGCCAACGTCCCAACACCATCCCGCTAGGCGGCACACTAGCAGGGAAAGGTGGAACAATAAACGATTCACTCGAGGGACGAGGAATCGCTGCCGAAGCGACCGGTCGGCTCAACCGACTAGGAGCAAACCTAGCCAGATGAGACGGAGCAGACAGCAAACCCGCACAGCCCCGCCGCGAGGCTGGGGGAGGCTGAGAACACACAGACACACCAGCAGATACAGCCTCGGTCCCCCGAGACTGTAGACCATCCCCAGAGGAGATGGAAGAGCCACCATCAGACAGAATAGGATCTGGAGTAACAACTTCCTCAACAACAGTCGACGGTGGCAGATCGGAGAGGGTCACCGAGCTGACCTCGGAAAAGCTCTCAACGAAAACAGACGCCTCAATAGTGACATCAGAAGACAAAGAGACCACGGTCTCTTCGTCAGGTATCACTGAACTAAAACCGTCAACAGTTGCAGAGAAACTCACCACAGAAGACAGATCAGAATCCTGTGTGACAGAGTCACCACGTGCACCAGCAGAAATGTTTACCCCGAGAACGAGGGGTTCTAGCTCTGGACAGAACCACCTTGTTAACAGAAGCCCAGAATTTAGAGGACCAAACCCCACAAATACCACATGATTGGGCCGGAGTGCAATTGTTGCAAGTGACACATGTGGAATGAGAGTCATCCACATGCTTCACTTGCAAGCAAGAGGTACAAGGAATAGTCTTTGGCATTATATCAAAGTAATCAAGCTTCCCACCGACGGAAAACAGCACGAAGGTCGTGTTCACACGTGGGGGAAAAACAAGATAAAGTGTGAAGAAACAAGCAATAATAATACAAATTAACATTAATTAACAACAATAATTTGGTAGCTTGACAAAAGGATACAATCCACTTGCACAATAAGAATATAGAATAAGTTGTTCACAAAGAATAAACAGCTAATTAGCACAAGTCACAAAAATTTCCGACCATGTACAATGGCAGGAATTGACGTCACGGTTGTTGCGCATGCGCTCGGCAAATGCAAGAGGTGTGCAGAGTGAGTACCTGTAATTTCGAGCACTGGTCTCGCTCAACCCTTTTTTCGATCTTTTTCGTGCTTTTGCACTCTAGTACTTTTCCAACTCATTTGGAAAAGATTCTAAAAGCTTGAGTTAGTTCCGAAGTAGGGCTTGCACTTATGTTACAGCCAATTGTAAACAATTGTGAGTAAGTTGAAAAGAAACGAGTCAATTAAACATGAGGAATAAAAGTTAGCACAGTAATGAGAAAATTAGATCAGTTGTCTGAAGATTGATGTGTAAATCAACCTGTTGAACAGATTAGACGAGAGAAAAAAAGAATAAAAACAATTTAAAACTTATTAAAAATGTTGAAACGACAGAAGTTTAGGAGAATTTGTGTTGTAAAATAGGTGTCGAAGAGTCGCAACATAAAAATACTGCCATCTGACAAGATTAAAATCTGTACAGTACAAAAGAATGTGCTCCACTGTCAACCCCTGCTGATAAGGAATACATTCTGCTCGCATATTACCCTCTAACAAAATGGAAGGTGTAAGTTTTGTATGACCAATATGACATCGTGTCAAAATGATGTGGTCTTTCCTACAAAGGTTACTACATGGATACTTATAAGTAATAGTAGTTTGGAAGTGATGGAGCTTGTTATTTGTCATTCCATCCCATTCCACTTGCCCCACAGATTTGATGTAATTATTGATATGTGGTTTAAAATCACTGAAAGGAATTTTAAAATCAGTGATTGGCTTGTTTAAAGTCAGTTTTGCTGCATTGTCTGCCCTGGTGTTACTGGAGATACCAACATGTCCAGGTAACCAGCAAAACATGATATCATATTGGCTAGACACGAGAGAATTTAACTTCTCAAGAAGTTCCAAAATGAGAGGGTTCTTCAACTTGGGGATGAGTGAAGCTAGCAAAGAGGAAAGAGGGTCAGAAAAAATAATGGACTTCGTTTCCTGTGCATTCTCGATGTGTTTAAGCACGAGTTGTAAAGCTTTAACTTCAGCTGTGGAAATAGAACTTTTATTTGGTATTCTCATTGAGGTGATCCGATCGTTAGTAACAATGGCTGATGATACTTGGTCACCAAGTCCATCTTTAGATCAATCTGTATAGATCCTCTTGTATGCATTATATTTGGATTTTGCAGGGGGATAATAAGGTGATCATGCAGTGTTATGGGACACTTTATTCAGAGAGCTCATCTTAACAGGTTCAGACAACAGTCGCTCATTTGTTAGTGCATAGA
The DNA here is from genome assembly GCA_031216915.1 of Pictodentalium vernedei. Lineage (NCBI taxonomy): Eukaryota > Metazoa > Mollusca > Scaphopoda > Dentaliida > Dentaliidae > Pictodentalium > Pictodentalium vernedei. The sequence goes on from CM062289.1 coordinate 22,279,755, forward strand.
CTTTAGATCAAAAGGATACACAGCATCTGTTTGGTGTTCTTTGGCAACACACTTAACCCTTTACCTAACGTAATGGCCAAAACCGACCAGCGCTATTCTCAAAAATCGCCAATTAATTTTAATTATTTTTTCATTTTTTGTCTCCAAAACATAGGTTATGACCCCTCATTGGAACGAGCTCGTTCCAATGAGGGGTCATAACCTATGTTTTTGAGACAAAAAATGAAAAAAATGAGTTATTCAAGAATTTTTTTTGCAAGTGTCATTTGCTTTTCAGGTTAGGTAAAGGGTTAACTAGTCGGTAAAGTGATAAATTATGCTGATATTCAATTTTTTTGGAAAAGAAATTATGGCACTGTACCTATCTCTTGCAATCTGTTCTCGGATTCTTTCTTTTGCTTTCTTCTCCTCTTCTTTTTCTTTCCTTATTTGATCCATAATTTCTTTTTGTTTCATCTCATTCTGGAACTGCTGCAATTTCTGTACATCACGACCAAGTTTTCTTCTTTCTATTTCACTTTGCTTCTCATCCTAAAAATGAACTATGTTTTTCACCCAATATCTCTATTCATACAAAATGATAATTCAATAGTTTCATCACAGAAAAATCAAAATTTGACTGAACCCGACCAAAATAGGACATTCTCATCTAGACATTATACAGGCTCATCCTAGGAAGTTACAATAAAATCCATTCAGAAAAACAACCTGTAGACTGTGCTAAAGGTCTTTGGGTTTTGGGCCTGCAAAGCCGTCATGGTAGACCAAAAGGGGACATTCTCATCTAGACCTTATACAGAGTCATCCTACCAAGTTACAATGAAATCCCATCATACATACACCCTGTAGACTGTGTTAAAGGTTTTGTGCTCTCGCAGCAGCCATCATGGTTGACCGATCGTGTCCAAAAGGGGATGTTCTCATCTAGACATGACCTCGAACCTGCAAATGAAATTCTGTGATGATTGGACAAGAATGGCAGGGTGTAGCCTGTGCCAAAGAAAATGTGAACAGACTCACAGACTCACAGACTTCCACACACATGAATGCAATAGTTTATCCTGACTTTGTCAAGTTAAGCTAAAAATCATGTTCATACTCCACATAATGCTTGCTCATGATTCAAGGATGTAGCATCAAGATGCCATAAGATCCTAACTTCAAGGTCAAGGTCACAAACTACTCATCCATTCTAATTTAGCCCAGAGCATAAATGAAAGTGTCAATGACACTGTAGCTCAACTTGACAAACTTGAACTTTATAAGTCATATAAAGTGAAATGGTAATATTGAAGACCATTGGTTCCAATGTTATTTGGTGAAACTTCAACATAACAGCATTGTGTGTGAACAATGTCAGTGCAATCCATGCATTTTTAAATGTAAACTGTAAGGCTGGCTAAAGGAGGAATGTTGATACACAAATACAGTAAGTTCAGAGGTTATTGTAAACTTTTTTCACAAAAATGAATGCTAATCAATAGCTCTTTTCTAGAGGTCTTGCCTGATGAGCTCACCAAGTTCAAAAACAATCCTATGATAAATGTGGCCTGTAGGCCATGTAAAAGAAGACTGTTGATGCACAAATGCAATAAATTCAAAGATTGTTGCTAACAGCAACAGTTTTTGATGGAAATGAAAAGAAAATCGATAGCTCCTATGTTTGTCACCCTGAATAAGCATACAGTTTCAAAACAACCTGATAATGAATGTGCCCTCCTAGGCATGCCAGAGGAAGATGTTAATGCACAAATGCACTAAGTGTGAAGTAATGCCTGTGGTAATGTTTTTTTTCTCTTTTTTATGGAAATTCACAATATACCCTACAGAGAGTGCAAAAGGGATAAGTTGATGTACAAATGCGCTAAGTTCAAAGGCTGGCGCTGTCGACAATAATTTTTTATGGAAATAAAAAAAATCAATAGCTCACATTTAGAGGTCACCCCGAACACACATACCAAGTTTCAATGTGATTCGATCATAAATGTGCCCTGTAGGGCATGCCAGAGGAATATAATGATGCCTAACTAAATTAAGTTCGAAGGTTGTTGGCGTTGGCAATGTTTTTTGACAGAAATGGAAGAAATCGATAGCTCCCATCTGGAGGTCACCCTAAACAAGCATACCAAGTTTCAAAGCAATCCAATCATAAATGCACCAAGTAGGGTGTGCCAAAGGGAAATATCAATGCCTAACTAAACCAAGTTCAACGGTCGTTGCCAATGGCAACATTTTTTAACGGACAGGGTAGAAAATCAATAGGTCCCATCTGGAGGTTATCTCAAACAAGCATACCAAGTTTCAAAGTGATCCGATTAAAAATGTGCCCTGTAGGGTGTGCCAAAGGGAAATATTGAGGCCTAACTAAACTAAGTTCAAAGAACGCTGCAGGCGGCAACATTTTTTGATAGAAATGGAAGAAAATTGATAGCTCCCATCTGGAGGTGACCCCAAACAAGCATATCAGGTTTCAATGCAATCCAATTATAAATGTTCCCTGTAGGGGGTGCAAAAGGGAAATATTGAGGTCTGACTAAACTAAGTTCAAAGAACGTTGCCAGCAGCAGAACATTTTTAGATGGAAATCGAAGAAACATTTTTTGACAGAAATGGAAGAAAATCGATAGCTCCCATCTAGAGGTCACCCCAAACCAGCACACCAAGTTTCAAAGCGATCCCATCAAAAATGCGCACTGCACGGTGTGCCAAAAAGAAATATTGATGCATAACTGCACTGAGTTCATCGAAGGTCATTTCCAGCAGTACCATTTTTTGACTGAATTCGAAGAAAATCTATAGCTCCCATCTAGAGGTAACCCCAAACAAGCACACCAAGTTTCAAAGTGATCTGATCATAATAAATGCGACCTCAGCGATGTACCAAGGGAAATATTGAGGTCTGAGTAAACTAAGTTAAAAAAACGTTGCCAGCAGCGGAACATTTTGAGATGGAAATCGAAGAAAATCGATAGCTCCCATCTAAAGGTCACCCCCAAACAAGCACACCAAGCTTCAAAGTGATCTGATCATAAATGCGACCTCAGCAGTGTGCCAAGGGAAATATTGAGGTCTGACTAAACTAAGTTCAAAGAACATTGGCAGCGGCAACATTTTTTGACGGAAATGAAAGAAAATCGATAGCTCCCATCTAGAGGTCACCCCAAACAAGCATACCAAGTGTCAAAGCGATCTGATCATAAAGGCGACCTCAGCGGTGTGCCAAAGGAAATTGTGGATGTACATATGTACGTATGCCAACGGACGAGAAGTGATGGCAATAGCTCAGCTTGTCAAGTTGAGATAAAAATCTTGTGAACTGTCGAGAAATTACACTCCCCAGTTTTCCTTTGTTTAGACTAATTTGGCCTTTGTAATTAGTCTATTACATCTTGTTTGACAGAGCTCATGGAGCTCTGTCAAACAAGATATAATAGAATAAATGCAAAGTTTATCTCTAGAATACAGGAAAGTGACAGAATCCCTATTAATTGAATACGCCTGTTAATTGAATAATTTCCATTGGCAATGTGTCTATTCAATTAACAGAGTTCCAATGTACCTCAGGTTAAAAATAGACATCCAGGATGTAAATATCCATATTCCATGCATGTTGACAGAGTTAAATACTGAACCAACCTCCTTTTCCTTTGCTGTCCTTTCCTTTCTTTTTTCCTCTATGAATCCTTTTGCCCTGTATATTAAAACCAGATAGGTTAATACTGAACAAGACCACCAAATCAACTCAATAATATATATCATATCTAACTCTATAGTCAATACTGAACAAGACCACCAAATCAACTCAATAATATATACAATATCTAACTATATACAGTTAAAACTAGAAGTCCTGTCCCGTATTCTGCACTAATTTGTAATAATAACGTGTTAGGTTAGCACAGCAAATCACCAGAGAATCACATCTGATGCACGGTAGTGTATCACAATTTCTGCAGAATTGTAATGTGCATCAGCTGATTGATATTCACTACTTGTTACAGGCAATCAACAGTAATTAAGTCGCACCTCCTACTAACATAAGGCGGAAATTAAATATTAGAGTGCAGATACTCTGAGGACGAGATGATGTTCATTCATCTGTTTCCCCCATTTTATCAATTCATTTTGCGACAATGCAAGAAATAGTAAAAAACGCGTATTGTGTGATTTTCGTTTTCGAAGATTGATGAGAAGATCATGCAGATTGATTCAAGACTGCTAAACCTTGGGAAGACAGAAGTTAATGACGTTTTCATTTTTTGAGAACTTTTAGCCTACTATCAATTGCAGCCGTTCTTATGGGGAAAGGCAAGCATGGTTGGAAACAAAAAACGCTCTCCACAGAATACCGAACTGCGAGTGAATTACAAATTCGGAATATTCAGCTATTTATAAAGAAAGTTTCAATTTCATGACACAACGCAGGAGTCCGAATCGATCGCTCAGATGGTCATCCATCCAAGGACTAACCGGGCTTGACGTTGCTTAACTTCAGTGATCTGACGAGAACTGGTTACCGCAATGCCACCGTGCCCCCAATTTCAAGAGATAGTTGGTGTTCTGTAAAAAAAAATATGCATTTGTGTGAAAGCTGAACAAGAAATTAATTATTCACCGGGAATTTTGAAAATCAGATCAACAAAAAGACACCCCACCCCACACCCATTCACTTTCTTCAGCAGAACCCTCAAAAGTCCTCGTGCATCCGTATCTGTACATAGAGGGAAGCATGGATCGCAAACTGACAATTCCTCAGACACCACAACTCTTCTTCCACACCCTAGCCTCATTTTTTTAAGTAAAAGGTAAAAAAAAATGAAAGTGTCAATGACACTGTAGCTCAACTTGTCAAGACATGTACATGTATAGTATGTGACACAGCAATGACAAACATCTAGGTAATGACCTGATAACAAAGGTACATATAAAGTATTGTAACAGCCTGTACATAAATACTGACCGTTGTCTGTAACAAATGTATAGGTAAAGTATTGTAAAGGTGGGTGACAGTCAGATGCTAAACTAGAAAAGAAATCTTTGAGTCCCAGAGTGTGTCTGACAGAACCCCAAAATATTTGTTCTCATAGCACAGTGGTAACAAAGGCACCCCAAAACACACTCATTCCTATCCCAAGGTGAAAACAAAGGTACTCAAGAAGTTTCAAGAAGATCAGTTCATAAATACGAGCTGTATAGAAGTTGTGACAAAAAACTGATTAGACCTAATTTCGGTACAAAATGGCCACTGGCAGCCATCTTGAATTTTGGACTGCACTCAGAAACACTCGTTCTTGTCCCGAGGTGATAACAAAGGTACCCAAGAAGTTTCGTGAAGATCGGTTGATAAATACAGCCTCTAACCCGAGCCGTATTGACATGTGCACTTACAGTGTATAAGTAGCACTAAATAAATCAAAATTCATCTAATTTGCATAATTTCTGCACGAGAAAAAAACCTGTACTGTATGTGATGTATTCCATTTTAAAAACATTCATACAAAAAATTATTCAAATCAGAACTTTCAAACAGAAGTTCTGTACAAAAGACTGATTGCACTAATTTTGGTACAAAATGGCTGCTGGTGGCCATCTTGAATTTCGGACCACACCCCAAAACACCCGTTCTCATCCCACGGTGATAACAAAGGTCCCCAAGACGTTTCGTAAAGATCGGTTCATAAATACGGCCTCTAGTTTGAGCCGTATAGAAGTTGTGTACAAAAAACTGATTAGACCTAATTTCGGTACAAAATGGCCACTGGAAGCCATCCTGAATTTTGGACCGCACTCACAAACACTCGTTCTCATCCCAAGGTGATAGCAGAAGTACCCAAGACGTTTCGTGAAGATCGGTTGATAAATACAGCCTCTAGCCCGAGCCATATTGACATGTGCACTTACAGTGTGTAAGTAGCACTGAAAATATCAAAGTTCATCTAATTTGCATAATTTCTGCACGAGAAAAAAACCCGTATTATATGTGATGTATCCCATGGTACTAAATATTCACACAAAAAGTTATTCAAATCAGAGCTTTCATGTGGAAGTTCTGCGCAAAAATCTGATTGCCTCTAATTTTGAACAAAATGGCTGCCAGCGGCCATCTTGAATTTCGGACCACACCCCAAAACACTCGTTCTCGTCCCACGGTGATACCAAAGGTACCCAAGAAGTTTCGTAAAGATCGGTTCATAAATGCAGCCTCTAGCCCAAGCTGTATTGGCATTTGCACTGACAGAGCTGAAAGTACATGTAACACTAAATACATCAAAGTTAGTCTAATTTGCATAATTTACGTACGAGAAAAAAACCCGTATTATATGTGATGTATCCCATGGTACTAAACATTCATACAAAAAATTATTCAAATCAGCGCTTTCATATGGAAGTTCTGTGAAAAAAACAGATTTCTGCATCGTCGGTGTAAAATGGTGGCTGGCTGCCATCTTGAATTTCAGACCAAACCCAAAAACACTCGTTCTCGTCCCACGGTCATAACAAAGGTACCCAAGAAGTTTCGTAAAGATTGGTTCATAAACACGGCCTCTAGCCCGAGCCGTATTGAATTGTTGACGGACAGACAGACGACAGGCCATGGCATAAGCTCAAATTTTACTTCGCCAAAGTTGAGCTAAAGAAGTATTCTCAAGTTCTATTGGTGGCCAATGTCACCTTCGATCAGTGAGAGTTAAACAGGGTTAACATTATTTGTTATAAATATATGTTGTATTCAAAACACCGATGCACAATTATTTTATCTATCATGGCTGTCTGTGTGAGTTTGTGTGTTTTGGTGGTGGTGGGGGGGGGGGGGGGGGAATATTATATCTGGACAAACTTGCCAGCACCCGGCCCTGCCAACATGCGTTTCCGTCACTGCATGGTTTGGTGGGCATGCTGTGTTAACAATTTATTATTAAACGGGTGGGCCTACCCTTCACGACACTTTTTGTGGGACCTACATTCCTACTCTTCCACATATGGTCAGTTAAATTTGGCCTATAATTCACAGTACGGCATTTTTAAATTCCTCTCAAATTCTGGCAATAGCAAGAGAATATTAAACAACCCTTGACATACATGTATTTTATTTTATTTTCTTTTAGAAAGATATCCATGAAACCTTTCAAACAATCGTTTTCAATGTTTAATGGAGTGTTAAAAAGTGGAGGCAACTGAAAATTGTCTACATGCTCATGCTAGAAATCAATTAAAAGTTGAAAAATTTATAGTAATTTATATATTTTTTATACTTACCAATACCCAGACATAGCTGGTGCTAACTCTTAAAAATGTAGGGCCAAACACAAATTTTGCCCCCCAATCCCCAAAATTTGCATCTAAAACCAAAGAAAACATGTCCTGAATGTCCCTCCATACTTCACCTCTACTGCGCATGCGCAGTGTCAAGGACGTCCCGAAATTGGCGCCATTAATCATTCTTATAATAAGTGCCTGGTAAGCGCTATGTACTCAGCGGGGAGGTATGAGTTCCCAACTCCTGGGAGGGCCATCCCTATCTGGGTCATTGGTAAGTATAAAAAATATATAAATTACTATAAATTTTTTAACATTTTTATACTGTACCAATGACCCAGACATAGCTGAATAGTAAAAAGGCTGGAGGGCCTAGGATATAGAGGAAATTCCAATAAGCTCAATTATAAAAAATAGAGCCATCCCCTCGAGGGGAAACGGAGTATTAGGCCTTACATGTATCTTTCTTATTTTATGATAAATTAGAAAGACACAACACCTTCCATAATTGAGCATCATAACATCCATGTACTCTATTAATATCCAGTATAATCCTTATACTAATAATTTTTAAAGTAAGCCAATAAATAAAGTTAGTCTAGAGAATAGAGACTCTTTATACTCCTTTAAAAGTGTCTGAGGATTGTATAATAACGCCCGTTTGACACGTGATATATTCAAAAGCTATACTTTAAAAACTATGACCTGAATGAATTTTTAAAACATAAACTTATCACTTAAAAACCATCCCAGTAACAGCTCAGAATAACTAACTCTGGAGGAGGTAACTCCTTGTTTTCATAATAAAACAGGTGACCCAAGGGAACACCCTCCCCCCCCCCCCCCCCTTTTTCTTGCCCTGGGTCAAATAGCCCAGAGCGAAGAGGGCAGCAGGACGGAGTCACTGCCGGAACAGAAAGCCTACCTAGCTATAGTAGCAACTGTTAAGAGAATGACATTCTGAGCAGTAGATAATAGACCTAACAATGGAGGCCTCCAAAAATGGACTCAAAATTTCTGAGATAAAAATTCATGAATGTGGATGGCTGAGCCCAATGTGCAGCCTTCATAAAATCTATAATAGTGACACTATTAATGTAAGCCCAAGATGTAGAAAGAGCTCTTACTTCATGAGCTGAAATCTCAAGCACAAACTGCTGAGTTAAGGATATACCATAAGCAGTACCGATAGTTAATTGAATCCATTAGCAATGGAATGGAGCGTAATGTCCTTCTATTAGGCATCAAAGACAGAAGAAGCTTACGTCCTAATTAATAAACTGATATCTGTTTATAAATACGTAAACTCTAACCGGACAGAGTAAAGGCCTAAGCCCGTACGAAGACGGAAGGACCTTAATAACAATAGGTTCCGGATATTTATTAGGAGCCTGATTCTTAACCAAAAATCCAACATTAGTAGTAAAGGAAATAGTGTTTCCGATACTACGAAAGTGAGAATCGTCCACCGATAGTGCATGAAGCTCACTGACTCTTCAGTAGAAGAGAAGACTAAGAGAATTACTGTCTTAAAAGGTCAGAATTTGAAAACTACTGTTTCCAGAGGCTCAAATGATTACTTAGCTAAATAAGAACCGAAGCTAAATTCCGTATAGGAATTTAAACTAAGGATTCTAGGTCTATTTATCGAAAAGTTTCTAACTAATTTAGATAAAGAGACATAAGACTCAATTGTAAACTATCATAGAGTGCATAGGTATGAGATAACATAGACCTATAACCTTAATAATAACAGGCTGCAGTTGATCTTGTCAAACAAGTATACTAGAAAGTTGCAATGTCTAGTATGGAGGGATCAAAAATATCAACATAGTGATCAAGTCAATGATCACCAACGACGGAAGAGCCTCCACTTTAACCGCATAGTAAAGCGAAGAGGAGGTTCTCCTACAGTAAGGAATCGCATCCATAGCTCGTCCTGTACAATGCTTGCCATGCAAGAAGGACCACACAACGGAATACGTGAAGGTTGAGGCCTTGTGGGTTGTGATGAAGTTGACACGATTTCCCCAGCGAAAGAAGATCCTCTCATGAAGGAAGTTTTCGTGGTAAGTCCCACAGTAGACACCTGAGTAAATTTACCCACGGTCTCTGTGAAGACAGAGATGCTATCAACAGAATTGTATTGTGGATGTTTATCTTAGCAATACTTGCTGAATCAACAGCGCTAGAGGATACGCATATCCTATCATTCCGTCCTATTAAATCAATAGAGCGTTAACAACATAAGCTCAGGGATCCGGACATGGAAACACATACGTCTGCAATTGAATAGAGAGTTGTGTCGCAAATAAATTATCATTGGGCGCTCCCATTGATAGCAAATCAGACTGAATACTTGTTTGTTGAGAGTCCATTCTGACGGCAACAAGCGACTCTTACGTGAAAGGGAGTCTGCTAATACAATCAGACGACCCTGAATATGACGGACCGAAGCAGAACTTGGTGTACTATAACAAACAGAAGGATTCTTTCCGTTAAATTGAATAACGGAATCGAATGAGTGCCTCCCTGGTTCCGGAGATACGCAACTACTGTCGTATTATCGGACAGAATTTGGACATGCGTTTCTGAATAATGTTCATCCAATGACATAGTGCAAGCCTAAATAACATCATTTCCTGGAAGTTAAGTGCTTGCCTAGAAACTGCGAAACCCAAAGACCCTGGCACTTCGAATCCGTTGGGATCAATATTGTACCCCAACCTGTTTGACTGGCATCCATCATAATCATAAAACTCGGATCCGGCAACTGCAGTGGCACTCTCTGAGTCAACCACCGAATGTTTGCCCCAGTTTGAATCTCTTGTTACACTTGATAGACAAGAGAACGTGTATATCGAGCAATTCATAGATTGCTGAAAAATTGCCGTCGAAGAGAAGCTTATCCGAGACCGAAGCAACTCTGAGAGAGTTCTTCACCTTACTATCCATGCGCGTGGATGTAGCTAGGGCTGCGTCACGTCTAACCAACTCCAGGTTGCCACTGAAGGGCGGAGTTATACGTGGAAAAACTACTGCCCTTGAAAGAAATCACAATGAGGATCACATCCTGGAATTCTTTCTCTTGAAGACGTAATGATAACGCCTCAGTAAGGTGGTCTACGTATGATAAAGCGTCTAAGTTAAGTCTATTAGACATCATTGTCGTTTCCAACATCGTGGTTGGAATTGACATAGACGGCGAAAAAGATAATTCCCAGTCTTCAGCCCCGCCGTCTAGACGCATATGAACTCTCGGTATGCCCTGTTCTGCTAAAATAAATTATTTCCTAGAATTGATGAAAGGCAGAATAGAGCATTGCGGACAAGAAACTAGACTATCATGCTTGGTAGCAAGCTTATATATAGTGTCGTTAAATAATTCGAATGTTCTAATGACATTATTGGACTGTGTCGGCAAGTCAGGGACAATGTCCCTGAACCGATCCAAAATTCCGTGTCCAATGATGCTATTAGTCTCTTATCCAGCATCGCAGCAATGTAGTCCGACGGAACAACCTCTGGAAGATAATGCCGGAAGAAATGTATGGCAGCTTCTGTTGTTCCGAAAGGGAAAGCTCAAAATCGTCCGAATCCCTTTCGCCATCCTGTCGGACCCTATAAAGTGTTCGGTCGTCCATACCTGATGCAACAGCGGAGCGCACCGACCCAGCGCCGTCGGATTATTCCTGATCCGACCGAGAATCTGTCGTTTGCTGGGATGCTGCGATAAGCTGTGCTATTTTGGATAGCATGTCCGTCACTGAGGCCTGTGGAGAAGCGGTCTTACGTTGCTTTGCCGCAGGAAGCTCCGTGTTCGTTTTCCCGTGCATACTTCTATTATGCAAGCGAACGGAGTGTATAGGCCTCGTGTCCCTTGGCTACCGGATGGCGTGACCTGTTCGCCGTGGAATCACTGAATGACGAAGCTGGCCGGATACTCGAGGTCACGTAGCCAATGTGCGGTCGTGTGCGCTGCTGTGAGGATGAGGAAGCATTATCAACAGTCTCTAGGACTGTCAATATAACGGAGCGTCCCGAGCGGCGGACATATGCACCGAATGCGAAATGTCTGTACCACAACATCCGGTCCCATATGTTGTTGTACGCGAGAGGGACCTCTCTCGCTCACAGCCCGGACGGACCTGGATGAGCTAGGAACCGGATTAACAGGCTTCCTCCGATCTGTCCTCTAATCCGTCGTCACTGGGTATGTACTAAAGTCTATTATAGTGCTCGCATCACCCAAATCTCCTTACTAGACCGCAACGGACGAACCCGACTGCCGAACCATTCGATGAATGGACGCTACACCGGGTGAGCTAGCGAATGTCAACTCCGTCGATCCTACTAGGGACCTCTTAGGCGATTGACGTATTCCATGAGCACTTATTGCCGCTAGCTCTTCATTAACTATGACGACAGAGGCACACTTTTGAAAGACATCTCAGTAACTTTGCGAACAAGAAACCAGACATGCTTGTTAATAGCAAGCATATAATAATATATATAGCGTCGTTCAATAATTCGAAAGTTTGTGTGACATTATTGGACTGTGTCGGAACTGAGGGACGATGTCCCTGAACCGAAACAAAAATTTCTGTGTCCACCGACGCTATCAGTTTCTTATCCGGCATCGCAGCATTCTGGCCCGACGAAAGAACCTCTAGAAGATAAAGTCAGATGACATACACAGCAGCTTATGTTGTTCCGAAAGGGAAAGCTTGAAATCCTCCGAATCCCTTTTGGCATCCCGTCGGACCGGATGAAATTTTCGGACGTCCGTACCTGCTTCCGCGGAGCGTCCCGACCCAGCGTCGTCGGATAATACATGATGCGACAGAGATTCTGTCGTTGCTGGGATGCTGCGATAAGCTGTGCTATTTGGGATAGCACGTCCGTCACCGAGGCCTGTGCAGAAGCGGTCTTACGATGCTTTGCCACTGGAAGCTCCGTGTACGTTGACTCCCGCACACTTTTTTATGCGAACATCCGGAGCCTGCAGGCCTCATGTCCCTGGCTACCGGATGGTGTGACCTGGTTGCCGATGATTCTCTGATTGGCGAAGCTGACTGGATATCCGAGGTCACGTAGCCAAGAGCGGTCGTGTGCGCTACCATGAGGATGAGAAAGCCTTATTGACAGTCTCTCGGGACTGACTATATATCGGAGCGTCCAGAGCGGCGGACGTATGCTCCGAATGCGAAACATTTTGTACCACAACATCTGGGGCCAGATGTTGTTGTACGAGAGAGATGGCCTCTCTTGCTCGCAGTCTGGATGGACCTGGACGAGCTAGGAACTGGACTAAAAGGCTTCCTCCGTTCTCTCCTCTAATCCGCCATCACTGGGTGTGCATTTGGTTGATTTATAGTGCTCGCATCACCCAAAACTCCTTCTAGACCGCAACGGACGAACCCGGCTGCCAAACAATTCGATGAATGGATGCTACACCAGGCGAGCTAGCGGACGTCAAAGACCGTCGAACCTACTCGGGTCCTCTTAGGCAATTGACGTATTTACATGAGCACTTTTCTGCTAGCTCTTCATTAATTGTGACGACGGAGGCACACTTTTAGAAGACATCACGGATACATCACCCTGTTCTTGATCGTCTGAAATAGAGATTGATAAAGTAGAGTGACCCTGCGGGGAAAGGACCGGAATGGCCATTTCCCCACTAACATACCATGACACACGCTTCCGTTATTGTCATCAAAATTAACACATACAGAACAGGAGTTAGTGCGAGTACACTGACTACATTATACAATACTTATGAAAGTCAGAGGAAGATTTCCTCTTATTACAATTGAACAATATCCTTTCATTGTGAAAAGAAAACAAAGTCCTAGTACTCGCACCAACCCCTGACAATCAAAATACATAATAACGTGATCCATTAACATAGAAAAAATAATTGAAATCAAAAAATTTTGAAAAAATATTTTTTCAGAACAGCCCAAGTTTCTGAAAAGTAACGTTGAGCCCCAATGGATCCCAAGCCTAAGTGTGGACAAAAATTCTAAAAATATTTTAAAAAATTAATGCAACACTTACGAACAATAATAATGTATCTAGTTATGATTAAATTAACATCAAGATATTATTTTCAAGAAATCCCCCCTCACACAGAGGGCTGTTGTAAATGTAAACAGTAAGTGTAAAAACACCAGAACAAGACTCCAGGCACCCTGGCCCGAAATCAGTTACCAATAATACACTATCTGATGCAAAACAGAGACTTCCAGGGAAGAAACTGCAGAACATCAGATGGTAGATGCAGAACACTACACCTAACCACCCATAGGTGAAGACGTAAACATGGGGAAAAGAACAGAATTCATTCTGTTATCCAGCTAAAACTCCCAAGAAATTTTAGTAATAATATTACAGAAAATATACCAAAAGCATGGGAGAATAGGAAGAGGGGACTTAAAGGAAAGGGAGAGAGGAAAACACTGAACAACAGGCTCTTGCCTCGAAAATAGGTAACTTAACATAATTTCATTAAAAAAATTTAAGTTACAGTCCTGAATATTTTCTGTCACTCATTTTTCCTCTCCTCCTTCTATATCCTCCTTAGAATCACCATTTCTCTAATATTTATGTGTCTGGCATCATTTAAACTGAGATTTACAAGCACAAAGATCAGTCAGATGTTAACTGATGAAGGGCCAAACAAAGAATGATTAATGGCGCCAATTTTGGGACGTCCTTGACACTGCGCATGCGGAGTAGAGGTGAAGTATGGAGGGCCATTCAGGACATGTTTTCTTCGGTTTTAGATGCAAATTTTGGGGATTGGGGGGCAAAATTTGTGTTTGGCCCTACATTTTTAAGAGTTAGCACCAGCTATGTCTGGGTCATTGGTACAATATAAAAATATCAGTTTTCATTTTCTGTCCATGGGCAGGTTTTTTGGGTGAACTGATAATCTGATGCGGTACACTTGATGGGTTAATATGTCATGGGGAAGCATTTCCAAATGACTGAGAACAATCAAAAGTGTGTAACAACTATTTATTCATGAAAAATATCTGAAAGAACGTTTTAGAAAACTCAGTGAGCATGAATACTGTGGACAACTTTCTCCACATAATGACACGCAGTTTGAGAAGTTGCAACATCCTCTCTCGGTTTCGTACCACAGGTGACTCAACCCATCATTCATGTGAATTTAACATTCTCAGACACCGTGAACGACTGTACTTTTGATTGTGGATATCCTGTGACCTAAAATCCAACCACGGTACATGGTGGATGCTTTTGTACAGAAACACCAACAAAGTGGAATTTCCACGCATACTGGATTGTGTTATGTAAAAGAAACATTCTCAACTTCAAGTGAGCTTGGAACCAATATAAAAAGACCAATCCACAGAACCATACTGTGTGTTCCTTGTGCTTGATTTGTCACAGAAACTGAGTATATCATTTGGGTGGATATTCCACTCCTGGAGAGATTTGCAGACACCCCAATTATATGATAGGGAGTTCTTTGAAGAATAACTCTGGTCATCTGGCGAGTAGATGAACTCGTACAAGTGGAGTTTCCTCAAGCTGAAATTTGCAAGACTTCAGTCGGATATCCCAAACGTTGGGTGGGGATGGGAATTTTATGGACCCATTCCACACAAGGCCCTGTCATATCTCTAACTTTGGCATACAGTTCATTTAGAGAGGACTGCCATTAAATCACCTGCAAGGAGAAGTTTTTACCCCCACACACTCGAAAGTTGATGCAAAAACGTTTAGTCCTCAACTAGTCCTCAGACTGCTGTGTGTTTTTCCTTGTTCATTTGTCCTTGTCGTACATACTTTTTTTCTTCGACGAACTGTGGATGTAGGCCTACATGTAACTCAACTTATTGTACTTTTACTTTTGGGAGAGAGGGATTGTCAGGTTTTAATTTTCATAAATTGTCACCAGTCCATTGTTCCTTTGAATATTCTACTTTCTTGCTCCTCATTTATGGTACAAATATGTTTATTATTTATTGATGCTGAAGGCTACATCAGAAGCTTGGGCTATATTGTGGCGATGTCCATATGTGGTGTAAAGCACCAATAAATATGGTTGATGATCACTATCCTTCTCGATGTAAACATACTGGGGGCAGAATATGTAGACTCATCCTGCCTGAACAGAGAAGATTTTTCTCTATTTGCGGCAGTTTTTCAGGTAGCAATCAGTAATGTTGGCAATTACCGTTTGTGCATTTTTTGGATAGTAGAAGGTGTGAATAAGCTTTGAAAACAGTCATACAAAGCTCCCGTCTTATGACCTTAATCAGGAAATGGATATATTTCCATGGATCTTATGTTCTTTTATCATCAGTGATTAAGGATTAATGATGAAGAGTGATTGAAAAGACCTGATCCGGAGAAAAATCAGTTTGCAATAAAAATTAAAATACTAAAAACTATTTTTTTCTGGATGCTTTATTTGTTTGCAGGGATGGGATTTTTCAGCAAATTCGCGGATTTCGGCTTATTCATGCCCCAAATGCTGAAATTTAAAAGAAATGAAGTATTTCTAACCCAACAGGTTCACTCTGTGTTCTTAGATTTTTAAAAAAAAAAAAACCTTGATTTTCACAAATTTGTTTTGAAAATAAGGAATTTTCACAAATTTCAGCCAATTTCATTGCTTGCCATTCTCATCCCTGTGGCTTAATGAAAATGTTATAAGATACGCTTAGCTCATGGTGACAAGACTGTTCGGAAAAGTTGAAGAGCAAACTGAGGCAAGTTAAACACATCACAATTACGAAAACCCACTTAGCTTCAGAAGTACTCTTATGAACAGATCACCAGGAAATACAAGCAGTAGGCTAGTGATATGAATGAACAAGGTCTCAAAAAGGAATGAGAAGGTTTTAAATGATATTGTAAATTTGCTGCGAATTGCTCATTAAAAATTCAGTTGGGAGACAGAATGGTACTATCGGAATTTGGATTTTTATGGTGATTTTTAGAACAAATTTATCCATGTTTTCCAAGTCAAACGAAGTCACAGATATTAATTGATAAAATGTTGGTGTCAAAACATTTTTTAAATAGGCTATTTCAAACGATCACATACTGGGCTGTTCGTATATACACATCTCACACAAGTCTCGCCTCCCCGTTCAACAATAGCACCGAATAAATCATTTAAAAGATGATTATCTGATTTGGTAGCGACGTTGATTCACTGTCCGGGCTTCTTGTGAATATTAAAACAGGTCATTTCGACAATTTTTCTTTCAGTGTCACCACTAATTTATCAGGCGGACCCGATTCGAAGTGATATCGATGGATGTTGGAGTCCAGTTACAACACATTTCTTTACGTAATGATATGTGTCGGAGATCAAAGTTAATGACCTTGTGAATAGCACACTATATTTTGCATTGCATAGCTCAGAAGTTATCGCATGTTTAACAAGGTTTACTTGACTGTTCTGCACTAGATAGCGCATTAACTAACCAGCGTTTTCTGCACTAGATGTGACAGGCTTCTAGTTTTAACTAGATGGCATGTAATGCTGTTCTGCATGTCTTGGTTATGCCCCCCCCCCCCCCCCCCACCACACCATAATCAATCCACCACCAAAACGATCGTGCTGCTAATGGTTACATCATGGTATCGTTCGTTCCGCCACCGCCACACTCTGTTTTGCCTGTCGTGGAAGTTGAGAGAGAACATCGATTTATCGGAAAACATGACGTTGCTCCACCGATGATTGTCTCAGCGCTGTTGTGCTCCACACCAATTATGCCTTGCTGCGATGTTACGTTCAGTCCAATGTGATAATCTATCGTTTAACATATAATAAGTTAAATTAAATTAAATTAAATTATTATATTATATTATATTATATTATGTTATGTTATGTTATGTTATGTTATGTTATTATGTTATGGTATGTTAAATTATTATGTTATGTTATTATAAGTTATCTCCACCAACATGTATAGTATATGGAGATTTAATACCTGGATGTGGGTTTTTAAACACCTCGTCTGTGGCTCGGTGTTTAAATGAGACATCCAGGTATTAAATCTCCATATTCCATACATGGTGGCGGAGATAACGTTTTTGTCCCGTTTGAAACACAATAGAAACATAGTGGAGAAAAATTTGTGGACGTGTTTCTCACGCTCCGTAATCAGTTGGACCAAATTCATGAATAACTGTTTTGTTTTTACAACCGCAGAACACAACAGATAGAGTTACATCCCTTGGGTTGTTCAGTGACCGTTGGGAGCGGGAGAGCAGGAGAGTGGAAATTCACTCTCTAATTTTAGATTTTACGAGAGTGAAAAATTTTAGGAGAGTGATTTTTAAAATAATGCCTCAGGCCAATTCGCCCCCAGGTGGAATAACGAGGATTGGTGGTGATTGCTGTTGAGAAATCAGTAGGCCTAATAACGCGCGATTTCCAAAATAATTGGTTTTATGACGTTTCGGCCTTGAGACGTTTCGGCCCTAAGAGGCCAAAACGTCTTAGAAATTGGGCCGAAACGTCTTCACATTCGGTAATTCTTTTTTAGATGTGATTGTGTGGAGGGGTTAAAGTATGCTATCGCCAGTATCGGCGCATTTCGTTTCTCTCTTCAAGCATCGTGAAAGCGAAACTCGAAATGCACCCCTTCTCAGCAAACCTGTCGTCAGCGACCACCTGTCTTTAACAACCATTTTTGGCAAGTCCCAAGGGTGGTCGCTCATGACCAGGGGTCAGCCTGGCAGCTGATTTTAGGGAGAAGTGACTTCTCCCTTCAGAGACTTTAGGGAGAAGTCAGGACCCAGGAGGGAGAAGTCAGTGGACATGAAGGAGAAATCAGAAAAAAAAACCATAAAACGTATATGACATCGTGACAAAATAAATGAACATAGAGGACACAATTGTGGAGAAAAAAATAAATAAAAGTTTATACAAACACACACAAAACTAAGTCAAGATGGTTACATAACAGAATGTAGGTTAAAATCCCCCACCCCACCCTACAAAAAACTGTGTCGTTCATGGTTTCTGAATACCCCCTAACTCTTTGCCTAACAGTGATGACTAAGGTTACCGTGCAGTTGATTTTGTATTTGCCTCAACGATGTGGATTTGAAATTTAGTATGACCCATGGTGAGAGTGTTCTTCTCTGTAACAGAAGGTATATTCTTTTTAAAAAAATATTTAAAGTGTTTAAAATAAATTTCAAGTTCATATAAGAAGCTGGGTCATTCATGGTTTCTGAATACCCTAACTGAGTTGAAAAGCGTAGTTAAAAAAGTTTTCGATATCCTTCGTAAATTAAGCGTTATTAACAATTTGAGTTAATTAATTTCTTTGGTAAATGACAAAACATTTCAGTTGTCTCCCTTCCCGGCTGCGCTGGGTAAACTAATAATACACTGTTCAGAAAACTGACAATTTCTGCCAACCATCTTTCACTGACACGTGCGATTGGTGCTTTGAAGGTCTGCCATTCTTATCCATCCAAGTACCTGTGATTTTTATTGTAGCCTTATTACATTTAACCCCCTTCCAACAAACTTCACAAGTTTTCAAAGAAAAACATTCAATGCAAATTGCGGGGCGAATTTCAATGCAGCCAATTTTTCAGTGGAACAGAGCGTAACCGCAAGCAATTTCGATATGGACGAACTGTCTCCAATACATTTTTTTTGTTTTGAAACGATGGTTAACTTTAATAAATTCTAATTAACTCGATGCGTGTCTTGTGTGATTCGTTGTTGTCTGGTACTTTGTTTTTAAATAGCCATTTTGTGCTGGTTGCTATCAGTTGGGGCGAATTGTTCGAACGACTACGCCATTGCAATTCTTTTCAGAAATATAAAATTGGGCTAGTTTAGGCTATTTTCATAGCCGTGTGACGGACTTTAACAGCAACCGTGTTTACTGTTTTTTTGCGGAAGCGTGTGTTTTTAAAAAATAAAACATAAGAAAATACAGTAAACTGCCATGTCTCCCAAGGAAGTTTGGGAGGGCGACTTGAATTTCGCCCCCAATGTAAGCCAAGGCGACTTGAGGAATGACAAGGCGACTTCTTCGCCCACTCGGCTGACCCCTGCTCATGACAGGTTCTTCTGTACTTTGCACTTCTCCGACGAATGCTTTGAACACGACCGGAAGATAAACGTGCGCGACTAATTACTCGCGGTATACGAAAAAGCGGTGCGCGATGGTGCGCTGGTGCGATCGCTCGCCGTTCCCAACGGTCACTGGTTGTTAAGGAAATGGGTAAACAGTATTTTGTTGACATATTGTCCCCTGAGTTCCAATGTGTTCTCTGTGCCTACTGACACAGAGAACACATTGGTACTCAGGGGATGAATTATTTGGTCTTATTTTATTTTTCTCAAGTTGTTTCATTTTAATCATTCGACTATTTAATTTATAATGACAAAATATGATCGAATTGCCGGAAATCTGATGATACTTGTGATATTTTCCGTTTTTTTGGTTTGATTTTTATATCGAGGCGAGCAACACGGAAAGCTTTCGTTTAAACCATATACCCCCGATGTTTCATGTGCGCTTATACCCTGGATGTTGCACGCTCTCATATACCTTGGATGTTGGGTGCACCCTTTGCCATGGCTATTTGTCCAAGGCATTCTGACCAATCAAAAGACAGGATTTTTCGGGATTATATTATATTATGCTATGTTATATTATGTTATATTACGTTATGTTATGTTATGTTAAATTAAACTTCTTGCAAAAAAATCCAGTCCCTTACTTTGGAATGACAACACCAACAACAACCATGCTGGTAAGTTGTTACAATGAAAAAGAACCTCTTACCCAATGCACATGATATCAAAATTTGTTATTTAAATTTTAATTTTTTTTGAAAGGATTTAAAACAGTTTTAATATAACCATATCATGTGACACCCTCACTGGAACAAGCTCAATGAGATCGTTCTAATGAGAGGGTGATATGATATGGTTTTGCTGAAATTTGTTTTTTTTGAGGGGGTGGGGGTGGGGGGGGGTGGGGGGGTTGCAACTGTTCAATTTGTAAATTACATGGGTACATGCAGTTGATTCATTATGTAAAAGGTTAATGTTTCTTTGCTATGGGATTGATCAAGTCACTTAACTTTGTATCAAGTTTGCATCCAAATTCTCCTGCAGTCTTGACCTTCTGAAAATAAGCCCACTTTTGCATGCTTTTACTTCATGTACCCCATGGGCTTAATTCCAGGTCAGTATGGTGTTGTCCCCTTTTATTAGGATGCCTATAAAGCAGGTAATTCAGAAGATAGGCAGGGCTCAGGATTGCTGGGTATACTTCACTAAACCAATCCAAAGAACAGGTTCCTCAACCTGAAGCTTTTGTATTCTGTAGATGGTGCTTCATATTATTTCTGACGAGAAATATACAGAACCTCACATATGTTTGAATGGCTTAAGAATTATCGCACAAGATTGCTTTGGCCCAGGATATCACTCGAGCCTTTCGCTCGAGTGATATCCTGGGCCAAAGCAATTGAGTACAATAATTCTTAAGCCATTCAAACGTATGTGAGGTTCTGTATTTATCACACACTTCCCATGTAACAACCAGTCTACACGGAAATTGAACTAAAAGTACTTTTAAGAGAACAATTGCTGTTTCCTTCGTTGCCAACAAGACATCACTGTTAGCTGGTGGGGTACCAACCCTAATCTGTTTTTCAATTTTTACGGCATTAAGTTGGTCGAAACCAAATGACACGATCAATTTTACAATCATGATGATCGAACTTCAAATATTGACTAAACTGTGGGGAATAACACAACAAAAGGTGTTAAACAGCTAATAAATTTAGCACACTCAATCATCATATGATGACCAGTTGTGGAAAGTATTTGTCAAGGAACAAGCAGTCAGAATGTTATTTTTATTTTGTAAATTTTTTACTCTAATCTGATTGTTTGAATATCCCGAGTAAACAAATCTAAATGAGGAACGTGGAATTTCCAAGCCCTCTCGACTCTGGTGCATTTGACCAATGATTGACATGATTTATTTTGACGGGTTCCTTCTCTGTTTATGTTGGAACGTGTTTTGTATCATCACATGTGTGATATAACTATATTTTTCAATAATATAATATAACATATATAAACTTTGCTGAAGGAATCTAGGTACATGCCCATCCCATGGCCATGGTTGATAGATCGAGATCAAAATAAGTAATTCTACCAAGTTACAATGAAATCCCTTCATAAATATGACCTGTAGACAGTGCTAAAGGAATCTAGGTCAAAAGCCTGGTAACAACTGTGACACTCTCATCTAGACATCATACCGAGTCATCCTACCACGTTATAATGAAATCGCTTCATAAATATGAACTGTCTAGGTCACGTGCACCTGCGGCTGCTAGGGGGGGACTAAACCCGACCAAAATTGAATATTCTCATCTAGACATTATAAGGAGTCATCATACCAAGTTGCAATGAAATCCCTTCATAAATGCGACCTGTAGACTGTGCTAAAGGTTTTCAGGTTTTGAACCCATATGGCCGACAAGGTTGACCGATCATGACCAAAAAAGTACATTCTCATCTAGACATGATCTTGAACCTGTACATGAAATTTAGTGATGATCGGACAAGTACTACGGGGCGTAGCCTGTGCTAAAAAAATGTGAACAGACTCACAGACTTCCTTCTACACATGTGATGGCAATAGCTTATCTTGGCTTTCTCAAGTTAAGCTAAGAAATGTCCAGAAACCTGATTCTCACAGTTTTCACATCATAAACTAAGCTCAAGGTCAATAACTCCATGAAAAATCATCTGACGGGACAAAACTCAAACTTGATTTGTAGATACTCATGTCAAAGTCTCATACCAGAAAAACAGCCAATTATCTAAATGCATGGTGAAACAAAAGGGGGTGTCCATCCCCATTAGCTCACCAATGCATGGCATGCAATAAACCTAGGCTTATTACAAATCATCAAAAAATGTCCGGTCATGTACATGTATAGCAAAACAGGTCAGAAATTTTCTAAGTCCACACCGACTAAAAAGTCTAACATTGCATTAAAATGTCCAAAATCTCTGAAAAATGTCATGCCAAGGGTTAATGTCGTCTTGTATTGATGCATTTAACACATATATGAAATATAAAAGCCACAGCGTTCCGGTGGTAGCCTCCATTCATGTATAGCAAAAGAGGTCAGAAAAAAGTCTAACATTGCAAAAACACTCTAAAAATCGAAAAAATATCACTGGGTAAGGGTCTGTGGGTAATTGTAAGCTTTAGAAACAGTATGAGGTGCATAGTAACAGGGTGGAAAGCCAAAGTGGACTCTTACAATAACTTTAACATAAGTATTGACGCTGACACCGTCGCTGTGCCTCAGGTCATGACATAAGCTCACACAACTTCATTGGTGAGCTAAAAAAAAGTCATTAACTGGTAGAGTGCTGAATTATTTTTGGCTATAAAAATTTGTTCTCTTATCTTCGCCTTGTTGTAATTTATGGGAGAGTGTTTTGGGGCACTTTCCCATAAATTTTAACAAGGCAAATACTTACAGACTAAATCATTTCACTTATTCATTTATTTATTTATTGGTGTTTAAGGTCACATATTTCTGCACAATGGCTAACCATGACCGTGACAGTTTTACGGGTGGAGGAAGCCGGAGTACCCGGAGAGAACCACTGAGCAACGGCGAGCAACTGTCAGCTCCCCAACATACCAACTCCACACAGCAGGGTTAGCATTGGTTGAAGACAGGTGCACCATTGACGTGCAGTACGCCTTAGTACACAGCGTCACCGTGCCTCCATATGGGCAATGGGGGTGAAGTGTCTTGCCCAAGGACACAACGCGGTTGCCACAGGTGGGATTCGAACCGAGGACCTCTCGGCTTGCAGCCTGCATCTCTACCAACTGAGCCACCGCGCCCCCAATCATTTCACTTCAAAGATAATATGAAGCATATCACTGAAAATGAAGCCCTTAATTTGAGGTGCCTGCACTTCAGAATAAAGTCCAAATATGGGCTTCCAGCACTCTAATTAAAACTGTTATTTCGGAATGATGAATGGACAAGGGTAACACTATATGCCACTGACCATCTCATGGCGGGGGGAGGGGGGGGGGGGGCATAAAACATAAATTAGGGTAACAAATGAATAAACTTCATTTAACCCTTTACCTAACGTAGAAAGCAGACGACACTTGCAAAAATAATTCTTGAATAACTAATTTTTTTCATTTTTTGTCTCAAAAACATAGGTTATGACCCCTCGTTGGAAAAATGAAAAAAATAATAAAAATTAATTGGCGATTTTTGAGAATAGCGCTGGCCGGTTTTGGCCGTTACGTTGGGTAAAGGGTTAATGTATGTTGTATTCTCATTTTCACTGTCACATTTCCACCTTTACTGACTTGTACCCTGGACAAGTCAATAAGTAACTAAATGAGACAATGAGAACATGATATATTCACCCCTTTGCTGGAAAAGACTAAGTAACAAAAGTCCATAGTGGTCATTAGTCCAGTTCACTTCCCAGTCCTGGCAGTCTAGAAAACCAAGGAGTGCAAAACAATTGCCCTCCTCAGAGTACAATTGCACCTGGAATTTTCAATACATATACTTGTATGCTATTTTGGTTACAGTACATGGAGGGTGGATTGTCAGCCAATCACCCATGGAGTGGAGGTATCACCCAAGGTACTACTCTCAAATTTCATACGGAAATTCATGAAACACAAGCCAAGTTTCAACCAATGGACCTCTGGGTTTAACCTGGAGGTCCATTGACTGAAACTTTGCTTATGCTAATTACACTTTGCATCAAATTAGCATTTATTGCTTGAGAGAAATCATCACTCCACGGGTGATTTATTGGCAATACACTCCCTATGTACTGTATATTCACTTCAAGGTATTACTGTTGTGACTGAAAAATTGTACATCATTCAGCTACAAAGTGGAAAAATTGGAAGCCACATGTTCTCATTATTCAAAATGTTGCATTCAATAAATATGTGACTGTCTTCTACACTCAAAATGTATCGAAATGCGACAAAGAATGGGTCATGAATTATTGCGAATCAATGCAACATTGACAAATGAAAATATAATAACATGATTTTGGAGGGCATAATGGTTCATTAGCGGCCCTGTAGCAATGATGAACAGCCTGAGGGTTTATTAAAGGCTCGAGACGAACTCGGGCCGCTAATAAGCCCAAGGGCTGTTCATCATTGCTGCAGGGCCACTAATGAATCATGATGCCTGACAACAATCAAGTTATTACTATTATTACCACTCCCTGTTACAGCTAACCGCATGAGGGAATTGCTGGAAGAAATAATCACTAAAGTCGGTTCAATATTTCTGTTTCGATCGTGTGCTCGACTTCGGTTCAGAAATACAAAGGGACGTCATCCGAATGGGAGTAATTCATTAGATCATGGAATCTAATAATAGCTGGGCCGCTAATGGCTATTTATACCATTATTGCCCGCGGCCCGGCTCCGTCGAATGACGTCACTGAAATTATGGAGTTTTAACGGCCCTCCAAAATCATGTTAATCGACTAGTAACTTATAGACTGAGTGGTAATAATAGATTTTAAAGGCAGTCCCAAACAGGTCTGGCATTCCAGAAAATCAAGGGGTGCAAAAAATTGCCTTCCTCAATTTTTTCTAGGCATGCAGCACTCCTGCACTCCTAAAGAATGCCAGGCCTGCCTTCCACTAAGACAGTTCGATCATTTTTTTAACAAACACAGTAAAAATGTTCAGATGTTTTTTGCTGGGTCTTGCAGTTCGGTTTTCTGTCTTGCTACAAAAAGCAGATCCAAACCGGACAAACAAAAAACTACTCAGCCCAAGCAAATGAAAATTTTGAATAATAACTCTAATAATAATGCAATATTAACGTCTAAAATCCACTGCAGTGCTCTCTGACTTACATTATTACCCCATATCACAACTGTTCACACCCTTTGTTCATTCTATGACATTCTCAGCTCAACTCAATGGAGCATACTGCTGGTGCTCCGCAGACGGGCACACAAGGCAAGCACCTCAACAGGTCCCTATTTTACACCTAGGTACAGTGGGAATTGCGTAGTCCTGGTGAACACTCCCAACGTCCACAGCTGGCATGTGATGCAACGTCGCAGAATCACACATTCAAACTTCGCCGATCACATACCAGCCACTACTAGGGGAAGCACCCGAATCAATCGCTGAATGCTCACCCATCAAAAGATTAACTGGGCTCAACGTTGCTCAACTTCGATGATCTAACAAGAACCGGTCTCACTCCACCAGTACACCCCTAGGCACATGGCTCTGAAGATTTGGGTAAGCTGTTGGATAAAAGGTTAAAGCTCCTTTAGAACTTTAGTAAACAAAGCCAGACTTACTTGTCTATTTTCTCATCTACACTACTTGTGTCTGATTGAGATCTGGCTGGCTGGATATCATGTGTGTCTGATGAGGTTGGGTCATCTTGACTTCCTCCTCTTGCTATCTCCGTTACTGGAGCAACATGGGAAACCTC
This sequence comes from Pictodentalium vernedei, assembly GCA_031216915.1. Taxonomy (NCBI): domain Eukaryota; kingdom Metazoa; phylum Mollusca; class Scaphopoda; order Dentaliida; family Dentaliidae; genus Pictodentalium; species Pictodentalium vernedei. The sequence continues at coordinate 22,305,555 of CM062289.1, forward strand.
CATCTGTTCCATTGATATATCTGGTGATTCTGGGACAATAGTTGTCTCTAATCGTGGAGTGCTTTCCTCTGGTTCATTCTGTAAAGGGTTTCTATTCTTTGCAACACTCTGTTGTTTATGTAACTAAATGAGATAGATTTTCAAAATCAGGTGTCTTTTTTCATTCAACCCTTTACCTAACATGAAAAGCAGACGACACTTGCAATGAAAGTGTCAATGACACTGTAGCTTAACTTTACAGTCAGTGTGTTGTGTTTGATAATGTTCAATGTTTATGAAAGGATTATGAAATAAGATAAGAATTGTGATAATGGGAATATGTTAATTTCTGTTCCTTGTATGCTATGTTTTCAATAAAAATAATATGAGGTATACACTGTACTAAAGAATTGAGGGGTGGGTTAATGTGGCCATCACAGTTAATGTATGTGGCCCTCACAGTTAATGTACACCAACCGAAGTTACCAAGTTACAGTGAAATTATTCCAAAACGTGTCATCCTACTATGTTACAATGAAATTCCTTCATAAATACAGCCTGTAGACTGTGTTAAAGGTTTTCGGGCCTCGGGCCTGTATAGCCATCATTTTTGACCGATCGCAACCAAAAGGGGACATCCTCATCAAGACATTATACTGAGTCATCCTACAAAGTTACAATGAAATCCCTTCATAAGTATGACCTGTAGTCTGTGCTAATGTTTTTCGGGTTTTAGGTCAGCAGCCGTCATGGCTGAATGATCGCGACCAAAAGGGGACATTCCCATCTAGGCATTATCTGAGTCAACCTACCAGGTTACAATGAAATCCCTTGACTGTGCTAAAGGTTTTCGGGCTTTTGTAGCTGTGACAGTTGACCAATCATGACCAAAAGAGGACGTTCTCATCTAGACATTATATGGAGTCAAGGTACAATGACATCCCTCCATAAACACGAACTGTAGACTGTGCTAAAGGTTTTTGGGTTTTGGGCTCTGGCAGCCATCATGGATGAATGATCGAGACCAAAAGGAGACATTCTCATCTAGACATTATCTGGGGTCATCCTACCAAGTTACAATGAAATCCCTTCATAAATATGACCTGTAGACTGTGCTAAAGGTTTTCAGGCCCCTGTAGCTGTCACAGTTGACCAATTTCAACCAAAGGGGACGTCCTCATCTAGACATTGTACTGAGTCAGCCAACCAAGCTACAATGAAATCCCTTCATAAATACGACCTGTAGTCTATGCTAAAGTTTTTGGGGTTTTGGGCATGGGCAGCCGTCATGGTTGAATGATCGTGACCAAAAGGGGACGTTCTCATCTGGGCATTATGTGGAGTCATCCTACCAAGTTACAATGAAATCCCTCCATAAATAAGATCTGTAGATTGTGCTAAAGGTTTTTGGGCATGGGCAGCCGTCATGGTTGAATGATCGCGACCAAATGGGGAAGTTCTCATCTAGACATCATACAGAGTCATCCTACCAAGTTACAATGAAATCCCTCCATATTAAATACGACTTGCAGGCCGTGATAAACGTTTTTGGGTTTCGGGTTTGCGCAGACGTCATGGTTGACAGATCATGACCAAAGGGTACGTTCTCATCTAGATATTATACAGAGGCATCCTACCAAGTTACAATGAAATCCCTTCATAAATACGGCCTGTACACTGTGCTAAACATTTTTGGATTTTGGGCTCGGGCAGCCATAACGGTTGATCGATTGTGACTAAAAGGAGACATTCTCATCTAATCCCCAAACCTGCATATGGAATTTCGTGACAATCGGATAAGAACTACGGTGTGTAGTAGCCTGTGCTAAAGGAAAATGTGAACAGACTCACAGACTAACAGACTAATTTGCACGAGTGATGGCAATAGCTTATCCTGACTTTGTCAAGTTAAGCTAAAAACAATTCGCTAAAAACAATTCTTGAATAACTATTTTTTTTATTTCCTTCCAATGAGGGGTCATATCCTATGTTTTTGAGACAAAAAATTAAACAAGAGGCCCCAGGGGGCCTTAGGGCACTCACCTGACATGGTAGTCTAAATATCAAACCAGGGACTTGACTTGAATTAGCTGCATATGCCCCTCCAGGGACTTGACTTGAATTAGCTGCATATGCCCCTCCTAAGAAAAGCATATACCAACTAGATGAAGCGATTGTGCCCACACAATACACAGGATTTTCCTTCTATTTTCAGTTCCTGCACTTGTACGTCCCAAAATTGAGATAAACGCATAAAAACAGACGTTTTTTTTATTTTTGTTCGGAAATTTTCAAAGTCCCAAATAAAATTTTTTCAGACTAAAAATTTTTTTTCTTCTTAAAATTCCCAGCCGACCCCCAAATTTTCAGTGTAAAAAATTTTTTTTTTTTTTGTCTTAAAATTTACCAAAATGCATAAAAAACAAAAAAAACTCAATTCCGGATTTGGGTAAATAAAACGTCTCACCCGGACCCCAAATTTTCAGGGTAAAAAAAAAAATTTGTCTTAAAATTGACCAAAACACATAAAAAAACAAAAAACTAATTTCCGGATTTTGGACCAAAATTTCAAAGTCTGGACCGGAACACCAAATTTTCAGCCAAATATGAACCTAGGGATTTGACTTGAACAAACTTGAATCTCACCTCCCTAAGCATGCTGCATACCAAATATCAAAAGATTCCTGTTGGCAGATCTGAAGAAGAAGATTTTTAAAGAATATTCCTCATACTGCACTAATTTTAACATTTGGGCTCCCATAGAGAGCCCAAATATGGACCCAGGCAATTGATTTCACTAAACCTGTGAAACAATCTTCCAAAGATGTTATATGTGAAATTTGAAAGCTTTTGGAGAAGTGGTTTGGGAGAAAAGTAGTCTTAAATGTTTTTCCCATTACTCATAGTGTTAAAAAATGCTGACTCAGCACTTCTTCAAAAGTCCACAAAAAAGTACCCCATGATAAAACCAATAGCAATTTTTTTTTTAACCATTCCATTCTGTTGATGCTAAGGAAGCTTCAACCAAATAAGAATTCTCAGTGCCGTGCAGGTTTGGAGATATGGGCGTTTTAATTTTTTTCTATTTTTAGCTACTGCGGTTCCCATGGGGTGACAGAAAAAACAATTTGGGCATAAATTAAGTACTTATGACCCAATATGCCCTCATATCAAATTTGGTTCAAATCAGCCTCTCGGTTTGTAAAATAGAAATTTTGGGCTTGGCGAAAATCCTTGCCCCTGCCATAACGAAGGCAAATATAGCTCCTCGAACTTCTCTTGAACAAATCCGAGTCTACACTCAAAAGGAAGCTGCACACCAAATATCAAGTCTCTGCTACTGCTGGTTCATGAAAAGAAGATTTTTAAAGATTTAAGCACACTTTTTGGACGTGGCCCTACCAAGGGGTGGGTCAACTTGATTTGAACAAACTTGAATTGACATATGATAGGGTACATGAATAGCAAATTTTGTTGAATTTGGCTCAGTAGTTTGTAAGAAGAAGTCAATAATGTAAAGTTAACGCCGGATGGATGGAAAGTCATTAGAAAGCTCCCTTGAGCTATACTCAGGTGAGCTAAAAATAATAAAAATTAAATGGCGATTTTTTAGAAATGCGCTGGCCGGTTTTGGCCATTATGTTGGGTAAAGGGTTAAGAATGATTTAATCAATGCAAGATTGCCCCTCTGCACACTGATGTAAAAATACACAATTTTCAAGCAACAAATTGCTCCTCTCTATCAAATAGGAATGAATTGGTTAAATTCCTAGTTGTATTTAGGGAAACAATTGCTCAGAGAAATTTTTATACTTTGATAGTGTGCAGAGAGTTAACTCTTTGCATGCTGCTGGCAGATATTCCTGCCCAGCACAGAGTTTCTCTTGTCACCGATATAAGTATAATTTGGGCATATTTAAACATATTTTACCCTGTAAATTGGGAGCGCGGTGGCTCAGTAGGTAGAGGTGAAGGCTGCAAGCCGAGAGGTCCTCGGTTCGAATCCCACCTGCGGCAACTGCTTTGTGTCCTTGGGCAAGACACTTCACCACCAATGCCCATGTGGGAGCACGATGATGCCGTGTATTAAGGCGTACTGCACGTCGATGGTACGCATGTCTTCAACCAATCAAACCCTGCCTGTGCTGCAGAGTGGAGTTATGATGTTGGGGAGCTGGCAGCTGCTCGTCATTGCTCGGTGGGTCTCTCCGGGTACTCCGGCTTTCTCCACCCATAAAACTGTCACGGTCATGATCAGCCATTGTGCATAAATATGTGACCTTAAAACATCAATAAATAAATAAATACCCTGTAAATTGAATGGATTTTTTCACCAATGATTTCTTGTTATATTTAGATTAATTTTTAATCAACACTAGTCATGGCTGCTTTACAGCAGCCATAACTAGGTTTGATGAAAAAATATCTTAAAAATACTCAGTGGTTAAGAGTTAATGTAGACGAGGAATGAAACTTTTTGTTTGACACTAGAAATATCTTTGAATAAAGGAACAGATTGTTTTTTTGTGATTCTGTCATGAAATCATAAAATTTATTCTATTATCATTCTGGTGGAACTCTGCCAAACAATATATAATAGAATAATCAAGGTGCAACGCCAAGGGTTTCTAATTTGAAAAAAAAATGGAAAAAGGCCATAACTCTGGAAAAAAAAATGGACAAAGCTAGTTACTTGTGAATATCCTTTCCCCCTGTGGCCGTCTATCAGCATACCAAAGATCATTTAAATCCAACATCCACTGACTGAGATATGAAGGTCCAAAATTATTGACAGTGGCAAGAAGATGCGTAGATAGTGCATTTTTAAAAGTGAATTATGTGGTTATTTTGCAGGGCTAATATTTCATCTAAATTTAGGAGAATCCATTTGGATTGTCGCGAACATGGTTGCGAGAATCCATACCTGCTGAGTGTCTCTGGATCCCACGAGCCCACCATGGTTGAATTCCTGTTGTATACGGATAATACATGTTAACCCTTTACCCAACACAGCTTTTTAATTTATTTTTAAAACATGAACAGAATTTGAGTTTTCTTTAAAAATTAACAATATTTACCAATAAAACCTTACAAATATGGATGTCACTGGAACCGGCTCACTGAGCCGGTTCCAATGACATCCATATTAGTACAATTTTATTGACAAAGTGTCAGGATATTTCAGGTCATGTTTGCCCTGTATTGATTAATTTGCTGCCGTTATGTTAGGTAAAGGGTTAAATGGACTCAATTCTTTTCATGCGAATCCTACCAGAGGTGCAGTAAGAATCTGCATGCACGAATCTTTGGGTGAATCGATTCTCGTCAAAATATAAGCCCTGTTTTGGTAATTCGACATTATGCGCAGTAACTTAAAATGCACTGGAGGTTGCGATTTTCCGTAGTCTCAGACTAGCGATACCGACCCACGGTTGCAGTGATCCTCCCAGCAGTGGAATAAATGCCAATATTGGATGTATTGAAGCAAAATAGATATATAAACATAGGGAATTCAGTAGTTCTCGGAGAAATTCTTTTAATATCTTACAAGAATTTTGATTGAATTAACAGGAGTTTTCTCTCTCACCTATAAGAAATTAACAGGTCAAATTTGCACTGAAGGTATGGTCAATTGTTTAGTGATTGGAAATCACATGTAATTAACAAGGATATTCAATTAAGAGATATCCAGTTAAGTGGGAACTACTGTATTTATTTGTGGATGAAGTACACAACTGAATATTCAGAAGCCTTGTGTATATTTCTATTAACAAAATTTATGAACCTGTATGACACACTCAGGGTCCTTGCCAGCAAGGACTGATAAAACTGAAGGCACTTTCTTGATATATTTTAGCGTTTTTCAAGGCCCTACAACAGCCAAATTCAAGAATGTTCAAGGCCCTGCCATCAATAGTCCTAACTAGAACCTCTGGTCATTACCCCCTCCTCCCACTTCCCAATAAGGGAAGACCCCCAGTTAGTAGTATACCTTCACAAACTCTGACATCTGTAACTATATAGTTATGATTACATGCTCGGTCATCATTTTTATTTTATGAATATTCAAGGCTTTTCAAAGCCTCTTGAAACATTTTCCAGAATTACAAGTCGTTAAATGACTCTTAGTCAATTTTAAGGCCATTCCTTCAATTCAAGGCACACAGGAACCAGTCCAGGAAATGAGATAGGTGTGAGTGCAATTTCTCCTGTCAGCACCCGTGTTTTCTATTTTACGGGAGCTAAAAAATGCACTTGTTGAAAAATATAGTGGAGCACTTATATACTCTGAGGGTATAGAACTGTGTGTTGTTTTAAGAAAGTAGCACTCTGTGGCCAGTGACAAGTTACTGTCATAATTCAGCAATTCCTTATACATTTAACCCTTTGAACACTAGTGGTATCTGCCATGCCAGTTCAATGGCAGCAATCAGAAGAGTCCATATTCATTATTTAGGGTTGACCAATCAATATTTTCAACGTGCTGCCTTGCGGCTGCACGTTGAAAATATTGATTGGTCTACCCAACACATTTACAGAACAGCCATCCTATTTAATGACGTATCATGTTCCTGGCCGAAAAAGCAGTCACTCGTGTTCAAAGGGTCAAGGTTTCTGGTGATTAGTGACAGTATTCCCCATGAAAATTCATATACTAACATTTTACGGGTGCAATTTACTCTCATCTCTAATTTTGCAGAAGCTTAAAACTGCACCCATCAAATTTGTTTATTTCCAGCACTGACGGGAACCCAGATGCTTAGAAAGAAGAGAAGAAAATAAACGGGATATACTGACTTGGGACACTGTACCTGTTTGGTCTTAACAGAAAGGATTTTTAATTTTCGTACTTAAGCAAAGTAATTTGTAGCTGAGTAGAATTGAATATTTACCTGTATAACATTCTTCAATCTTACTATTAAATCTTCTTTTTCTATGGCTCCTCCGATGACATCAATTGGTACACCATTCTCACCAATAAAATATACAGATGGGACTACCACAACAGGATCTAACAGTTGTTAAGGAATGATGATTAAGCAAAACACTTTATCCAGTGAATCAGTTAAATCCACCAATATTATTCATAAAAATTACAGTACCAAATGCATATGGTCTGTTTTAATTTTCTATTTTAAAAAAACATTTTATGACCACAAATCTGAAAAGGGTGTTTCAGTAAGCACTTTTTTGCTGGGTTTGAAAGAAAAAGACAATTTCTCCCAAAGAAAATCCTTCACCTCCAACTTTTCACTCTTGCTAATATTAAAATTCCAATGAGTAGAAAATCATGCATGGAAACCAAAGAGTTATTTTTATCAACAGTGACCTTGACTTTTGATCGATAAATCTAAAAATCACTAGAGTTCTACTCCTTCCATGAAGGTGTTAACCCTTTACCTAACATGAAAAGCAGACGACACTTGCAAAAAAATTTCTTGAACAACTAATATTTTTCATTGTTTATTGTCTCAAAAACATAGGTTATGAGCCCTCGCTGGAACGAGTTAGACGAGCTCATTCCAATGAGGGGTCATAACCTATTTTTTTGAGACAAAAAATGAAAAAAATAATGAAAATTAATTTGCGATTTTTTAGAATAGTGCTGGCCGGTTTTGGCCGTTAGGTTGGGTAAAGGGTTAACCCTGTAGATTTTGTGATTCTGCATAACACAGAACAAAAGTTATTGGTCAGAAAAACATTTATTACATGCCTGTTCTATGAAATCTCCATCTACAACACTAAACCATGCAGAAAATGAAAATCTGTTCTGCACACGTGCGAAACGGAAATTGTTGACAGACTATTTTTTAAATAAAAGCAGAATTTCACTGGAATGTTCTACAAATCATGCACTGCAATTACAATCTGAATCGCTAGGGATAGCTAAAAATAGTAACACTGGCCCCCCTTGCAAATTTGGTTGACGCTAAAATGTGTTCCTTTTGTTGATAGTGCGTCCCCCGAGTTTCAATGTGTTCTATGTGCCTACTGGCACATAGAACACATTGCAACTCAGGGGACGGCATGTCAAATGAATTGCTGTGTGTCCTTTTAATAATTGCTTTACACATTGCAACACAGGGGACGGCATGTCAAATGAATTGCTGAGTGTCCTTCTAATAATTGCTTTTATAGATGTGAAGGCGTGTAATAAACACACAACGTCACACGCATGTCGTTCCGTGTATTTATTAACCAAATTCTATTTATAACAAGACCAATACCGGGTCTGGACCTGCGTCGCTGCATGCAACTGAATCGGCAAACAGGAAGTGGCTGCATGGCAGATCTGAAAATTGCATACACGATACAACTGATCATTATCAGGCTCCAGATGAAATATAAAATCAATTCATTGCATAGAAGCCGAGAAAAGTTTGACGAAAAATTTCAATGTTCAGTGGGTACAGTAAAATTTCAAAGTATCGGCAAACAGGAAGTGGCTGCACGGCAGATCTGAAAATTGCTTACACGATACAACTCATCATTATGAAACAGCAGACCAAATATAAAATCAATCCCTTGCATAGAAGCCGAGAAAACCTTGACGGAAAATTTCAATGTTCAGTGGGTACAGTAAAATTTCAAAGTATCGGCAAACAGGAAGTGGCTGCACAGCAGATCTGAAAATTGCTTACACGATACAACTCATCATTATGAAGCAGCAGACCAAATGTAAAATCATTCCCTTTCATAGAAGCCAAGAAAACTTTGACGGAAAAAGTGTTTCGGATGGACTGACAGACGGACTGACGGATGGACGGACGGAGTTGAGCAGTTACTAGACCTGCTCTGCCGCTGGCAATGCAGGTAATAACAATCTGTGACCTTTGAATTTTCAACTGCAGACTACAAAATCAATAAGATTCTTTCCCCTCCCATAGGGATACCTAATCTGTAAATCTGGTGAACTTCTGACATGCAAAACAAAAGTTACAGACCCAAACCCAATTTCTGACAAAGATCTGTTTATGATAACAGCCACCTGACATTTGACCTTGTGGCAACCATGTTCATAATAAATATGTACATATACAGTACGTGGAGAGTGTATTATCACTAAATCACCCACAGAGTGGAGATAACCACCCAAGCAATAATTGCAAATTTGTTGCAAAGCGTAACCACCACAAGCAAAGTTTCAGCCAATGGACCTTGTGTTTTTTGTCGATAGGTACAAAATTTGAAAATTATAGCTTGGGTAATATCTCCACTCCACGGGTAATTTAGCTACAATCCACTCTCCATGTACTGTACGATTACTTCCTGCATGTTTGGTTAAGCTGTGAAAGTGACAAGAAGCTCAAAAGGCACTTCTTCAGAAAAAGTGACCTTTGGTCAGTGTGAAATCGATGTAGGATTCTTTCTCTCCCATATGGGTACCTAATCTTTAAATCTGGTGAATGAACATGTGACATACAAAACAAAAATTATAGCTCAGAAGTCAAGTTTTAACAACGTTCTATTTATAGTAACCAGTTGCATGACCTTGCAGCTCCAATATCCAACAAGAGCTATTGCTGAAGACAATTATACACACACTATGCTGGACAGAAGAAGCATAAATGAATTAAAAAAATCATGAAAAATTGACAAAATAAGGACTGTAACTCTGCTGATAAGTATGCAGGCAACTTTTTTATAACATGTGCAGGAAAGGGTTGTCACAAAGATCCCTTGTACTAAATTTCTTTGAAATCCATTCACTCAATGCTGAGATATCACTGCAGAGGGAAAAATGAAAGTGTCAATGACACTGTAGCTCAACTTGTCAAGACATGTACATGTATAGTATGTGACACAGCAATGAAAAACATCTAGGTAATGACCTGATAACAAATGTACATATAAAGTATTGTAATGGTCTGTACATAAATACTGGCCGTAGCCTGTAACAAATGTATAGGTAAAGTATTGTAAAGGTGGGTGACAGTCAGATGCTAAATAGAAAAGAAATCTTTGAGTCCCAGAGTGGGTCTGACTGAACCCCAAAATATTTGTTCTCATAGCACAGTGATAACAAAGGCACCCCAAAACACACGCATTCCTGTCCCAAGGTGAAAACAAAGGTACCCAAGAAGTTTCATGAAGATCAGTTCATAAATACGAGCTGTATAGAAGTTGTGACAAAAAACTGATTGGACCTGATTTCAGTACAAAATGGCCAATGGCAGCCATCTTGAGTTTTAGACCGCACTCAGAAACACTCGTTTCGTCCCAAGGTGATAACAAAGGTACCCAAGAAGTTTCGTGAAGATCGGTTGATAAATACAGCCTCTAGCCCGAGCCGTATTGACATGTGCACTTACAGTGTATAAGTAGCACTAAATAAATCAAAATTCATCTAATTTGCATAATTTCTGCACGAGAAAAAACCTGTACTATATGTGATGTATTCCATTTTACTAAACATTCATACAAAAATTTATTCAAATCAGAACTTTCATACAGAAGTTCTGTACAAAAGACTGATTGCACTAATTTTGGTACACAATGGTTGCTGGTGGCCATCTTGAATTTCGGACCACACCCAAAATACTTGTTCTCATCCCACGGTGATAACAAAGGTACCCAAGACGTTTCGTAAAGATCGGTTCATAAATACGGCCTCTAGCCTGAGCCATACAGAAGTTGTGTACGAAAACCTGATTAGACCTTATTTTGGTACGAAATGGCCACTGGCAGCCATCTTGAATTTTGGACCGCACTCAGAAACACTTGTTCTCATCCCAAGGTGATAACAGAAGTATCCAAGAAGTTTCATGAAGATCGGTTGATAAATACAGCCTCTAGCCCGAGCCGTATTGACATGTGCACTTACTGTGTGTAAGAAGCACTGAAAAAATCAAAGTTCATCTAATTTGCATAATTTCTGCACGAGAAAAAAACCCGTATTATATGTGATGTATCCCATGGTACTAAACATTCACACAAAAAATTATTCAAGTCAGCACTTTCATATGGAAGTTCTGTGCAAAAATCTGATTGCACCTAATTTTGTACAAAATGGCTGCCATCAGCCATCTTGAATTTTGGACCGTACCCAAAAACACTCGTTCTCGTCCCACGGTGATACCAAAGGTACCCAAGAAGTTTCGTAAAGATCGGTTTATAAATACGGCCTCTAGCCCAAGCCATATTGGCATTTGCACTTACAGTGCTGAAAGTAACACTAAATACATCAAAGTTAGTCTAATTTGCATAATTTACGTACGAGAAAAAAACCCGTATTATATGTGATGTATCCCATGGTACTAAACATTCATACAAAAAATTATTCAAATCAGCGCTTTCATGTGGAAGTTCTGTACAAAAAACAGATTTCCGCATCGTCGGTACAAAATGGTGGCTGGCGGCCAACTTGAATTTCGGATCGGACCCAAAAACATTCGTTCTCGTCCCACAGTCATAACAAAGGTACCCAAGAAGTTTAGTAAAGATCGGTTCATAAATACGGCCTCTAGCCCGAGCCGTATTGAATTGTTGACGGACAGACAGACAGATGGACAGACTGACAATTGGCCATGGCATAAGCTCAAATTTGGCTTTGCCAAAGTTGAGCTAAAAATCATGAAAAATTGACAAAGTAAGGACCGTAAATCTGGTGAAAAATATGTGAGCAACTTTTTTTATAACACGTGTAAGAGTGGCTGGCCACACAGATCTCTCATTCCAAATTTCACTGAAATCCATCCACTCACTGCTGAGATATTGCTGCGAACGGATTGACACAGAGATGGACACATGGATGGATGGACGGACACATGTACATGTAATCCAGTATTGCCTGCTTTCTCTTTGAGAGGAGGGTATCAACAGGGTTCTTCACTGTTCATATACGGTTACTTTCTTCAAGTTTGGTTGAGTAGTGATAAATAGAATTGAATTTATCACCTGGAAAAAAGTGCTATTTTTAAAAAGAATCACCTTGATCTTTAGTGAATAAACCTGAAGATCTTCAGGGTTCTCGCCCTCCCATGAGGTAACCAACCACCGAATTTGGAGAATCTGCAAAGAACAGAACTAATGTTATTGCCGCAAAACCAAACGTACCCAGATACTGACCTATCTGCCTTCAGCAAACTACATGTATTTTGTCACTACACGACAAGTGACAGGTGATTTTTCGCTCACATGTATCTTGCTCCCATCCATACTGCTTGTTACTTGCTAATCTTCTCTAAAATTGCTTCAATTTTTCTACAAATTTTTGCAGTGACTATCAAATTATTAAAATTTATTTAACTGATATAATTTTTTCAAAAGATACATATTTGAGAGAAAAATCCACAGTCTTGGCTGAAAAAGATCAGTCAAAGATAAGATGTAACATAGAAATTCAGATGTCAAGCTTTACTGCATAATTCTATTTCATATTTGAAGGCACATACATAATCTGTGGAGAGTGGATAATTCCTAAAACACCCGTAGAGTGGAGTGTCTTGCCACACACAGTGCGATCCTCATGGAAAGGTCAAAATTCATGCATGGGCAATATTTCTATGCATTCGTTAACAGTGAATTTCCAACATAAAACAATGGAATCGCCATCACATTTTCATTGAATGAAGTACCAGGTACAACCTGGTGCTTCTTTTCTTTAATATTTGCTGAAAACTTCTGATTATTGATTGAGAAAAGCACCCTGAGGCAATACTTCCCATACATGGATTTTGACCATTCCATTGCGGCTGTATAAGGTGAATGCAATATACATGTAACTCAAATTCTATGAAATTATTATTTGTTTATCAGGTAGATAAATAGACTAAATGCACATGGACATGTCTGAGAATGTCTTTAACCCCTTATCTAATGAACTGCCCACATCCATCTACGAAATATGCAAATTCAGCAGTTGAAAACATTAAATTTTTCAAAATATTTCAACAAAACCTTATCATGTGATCCCTCATTGGAACGAGTTAAAAATCTGTTTCTCAGTACCCTCTGCCCCCGATTCCTTTGGACTGCCGCACGCTCTCTATTTACATGTATAACCAATATAAATTTTAAAAAATAAAAATAAAATCGTTTATGTCTGATATTTCACAAGTTAATAAAATTGATAAATTTGTTCCTTAGTGTAACAAGGCTTTCCAATGCTATAGCATTGCCAAACCTTATTGCACTCAAGGTAAAAAATACACCACCACCCATGCTACCCTGTAGATTATGAGGCCTAAAACATACTAGAGGCTCCAGAGAGCCTAAAAAGCTCATCTGGACCAAGTTGTCCTAAACTGTAAGGGTTACAGGTATGGACAAAATGTAATCTGAATGAACTATATGACAGATTCTCCAGCAATTTTTTTGTCCAACTGTTTCAACTGCTCGGAAGAAAGCCTCATACCAAATACAAAATCTGTAGTCCGTGTAGTTTGGGAAATACTGGACATTTCATTTTTTTTCTATTTTTAGTGCCAGGTGTTCCCACGGGGAACCACAAAAAATTTTGGGGGCATAAATGAAGTACTTAGGGTCAACTAATACCACATATAAAATTTGGTTCAAATTCTTCCATTTGTTCTTGAAATAGAAATTTTCAGGGGAACTCAAAAGTGAGCCCATCCCCCGGAGAGCCCAAATATGGACCTATCAACTTTCTTTGAACAACTTTTAATCTTGAACACCAGAGGAAGTTTCATACCAAATATCAAAGCATTCCCACTTGTGGTTCATGAGAAGATTTTTAAAGAATTTCATCACATTTGGGCATAAGCCCAAGCCCAAAAAGGGCAGCGACCGCATTTGGACAAAACTAAAACAGAATACCCGCAAGATGATGTGGCCCATATATGTTTCAATTTGGGCCATTGGTTTGTGAGGAGAAGTTTGTTTTGTAAAAGCTAACGTACGATGGACGACGGGCGCCAAGTGATGGCAATAGCTCATCCTGACTTTCAGTCAGATGATCTAATGAAAGGATTCTCACTAGTGGGTCTGAAAAAGAAGATTTTCTAAGAAATTTTCTCATATTGCACTAAGTTAAAATTTGGGCTCCAATAAAGAGCCCAAATATTCATCCAGGGATCCCTTTTGAACAAACTTCAATCTAACCCCCTAGGAATGCTGCATACCAAATATCAAAAGAATCTGACTTGTAGATCTGAAGAAGAAGATTTTTAAAGATTATTACCCATATTGCACGAAGTTAATATTCAGGCTCCCACCGGAAGCCCAAATATTAACCCAGGGACTTGATTAGAACAAATTCGAATCTTGCACCTCTAGAGATGTCAACATACCAAATATGAAAGGATTCTCAATAGCAGGTCAGAAAAAGAAGATTTTTTTAAGAAATTTTCTCATATTGCATGAAGTTAAAATTTGGGTTCCAATAAAGAGCCCAAATATTCATCCAGGGATTCCATTTGAACAAACTTGAATCTAATCCCCCTAAAGATGCTGCATACCAAATATCAAAAGAATCTGACTGATGGATCTGAAGAAGATTTTTAAAGAATATTCTCCCTATTCCACCAAGTAAATAATCAGGCTCCCACAGGAAGCCCAAATATTAACTCAGGGAGTCGATTTGAACAAATTCAAATCTTACACCTCTAGAGATGTCACATACCAAATATGAAAGGATTCTCAGTAGTGAGACTGAAAGTTAAAAAATTTATAGTAATTTATATATTTTTTATACTTACCAATGACCAGACTTAACTGGTGCTAACTCTAACAAAACCAGGGCCAAACACAAATTTTGCCCCCCAATCCCCAAAATTTGCATCCAAAACCAAAAGAAATCATGTCCTATAGGACCTCCATACTACGCCCCCACTGCGCATGCGCAGTGTCAAGGACGTCCCGAAATTGGCGCCAATTATCATTCTTACTGGCAGTGCCTGGTCAGCGCTATGTACTCAGCGGGGAGGCAAGAGTTCCCAACTCCTGGGAGGGCCATCCCCGTCTGGGTCATTGGTAAGTATAAAAAATATATAAATTACTATAAATTTTTTAACATTTTTATACTGTACCAATGACCCAGACTTAGCTGAATAGTAAAAAGGCTGGAGGGCCTAGGACATAGAGGAAAATCCAATAAGCTCAACTATATAATAAAGAGGTAACCCCTTAAGGAGAAAAGGAGTATTAGGCTTTATATGTATCTTTCTTATTTAATATTAAATTAGAAAGATACAATACCCTTAATAATTGAGTACAATAATATTCATGTTCTCTATTAACATCCAGTATAACCCTTATACTAATTATTTTTAAAGTAAGCCAATAAATAAAGTAGTCCAGAGAATTGAGACTCTTTATAATCTTTTAAAAGTGTCCGAGTATTGTATATTAAAGCCCGTTTGACACTTGACATATACAAATGCTTCAAACCGAGCTACACTTTAAAAATAAGACATGAATGAATTTTAACATTAATATTACACTTTAAAACCATCCCGGAAGCGACTCAGAAATACTGACTTTGGAGGAGGCATTCCCTTGCTTTTCACTATAAAGCAGGTGACCTAAGGGAACACCCCCCCCCCCCCTTCCCCTTGCCCTGGGTCAAATAGCCCAGAGCGAAGAGGACAGCCGGACGGAGTCACTGCCGGAACAGAAAGCCTGCATAACTATAGTTGCAACTGTTTAGTGGACGACATTCTGAGCAACAGATAACGGACCTAAACAATGAAGGTCTCCAGAAATGGACTCAATATTTCTGAGATAAAAATTTGTGAATGTGGATGGCTGAGACCAATAAGCAGCCTTCATTAAATCTGTAATAGCAACACTATTAGCATAAGCCCAAGAAGTAGCAAGAGCTCTTACTTCATGAGCGGAAATCTTAAGCACAGACTGCTGAGAAGAAGATAAACTCTCATAAGCAGTATGGATAGTTAATTGAATCCATCTAGCAATAGAATGGACCGAAATGTCCCTTCTATTAGGCATCAAAGACAGAAAGAAACGTTTCCGTCCCTTTCTGATAAACTGAGATCTCTGTTTATAGATACGTAACGCTCTAACAGGACAGAGTAAAGGCTTACGCCCGTCTGAAGACGGAAGAGCCTTAATAACAATAGGTTCCGGATATTTATTAGGAGCCTGATTCTTAGCTAAAAAACCCACATTAGTAGTGAAGGTGATAGTGTTCCCGACACTACGATAGTGAGAATCATCCACCGACAGTGCATGAAGCTCACTGACTCTTCTAGCAGAAGAGAAAGCTAAGAGAAAAGCTGTCTTATAAGATAAGAATTTGAAATCTACTGTCCCAAGAGGTTCAAATGGCTTTTCCTTCAATTTAAGAAGAACCCAAGCTAAATTCCATTTAGGAATTAATCTAAGAGTTCTGGGTCTATTTATCGAGAAGTTTCTAACCAACTTAGATAAAGAGACATTAGATCCAATTTGTAAACTATCATGATGTGCATAGGTATCAGATAACATAGACCTATAACCCTTAATAGTAACAGGCTGCAGTTTGATTTCGTCAAACAAGTATACTAGAAAGTTTGCAATGTCTGGTATAGAGGGATCAAAAATATCTATAGAATGATCCCTACACCAACGACGAAAAACCTTCCACTTAGCCGCATAGTTTAGCGAAGAGGAGGTCCTCCTACAGTTAGAAATCGCGTCCACTGCTCGTCCTGTAAAGTGCTTGCCATGCAAGAAGGACCGCACAACGGAAAAACGTGAAGGTTGAGACCTTGCGGGTTGTGATGGAGTTGACGCGATTTCCCCTGCGAAAGAAGATCCTCCCGTGGAGGAAGCTTTCGCGGTAGAGCCCACAACAGACACCTGAGTAGATTTATCCACGGTCTCTGTGGCGACAGAGAGGCTACCAACAGAATCTTGCATTGAGATTGTTTTATCTTTAGCAATACTTGTTGAATTAACGGCGCTGGAGGATACGCATATCCTATCATTCCGTCCCAAGGGATCGAAAGAGCGTCTACTGCAAATGCTCTTGGATCCGGACACGGAGACACATACGTCTGCAACTGATTGTTGAGATGTGTCGCAAATAAGTCTATCATTGGCCGTTCCCATTGGTAGCAAATCTGATTGAATACTTGTTTGTTGAGAGTCCACTCCGACGGCAACAAGCGACCCTTTCGTGAAAGGGAGTCTGCTAGCACATTCAGACGACCCGGTATGTGACGGACCGAAAGAAGAACCTGATGTTCTAGCGCAAACAGAAGGATTCTTTCCGTTAGATTGAACAACGGAACTGAATGAGTGCCTCCCTGATTCCGTATATACGCCACTACTGTCGTATTGTCGGATAGGATTTGGACATGAGCATTGTGAATAATGTCCATCCAATGACGTAACGCAAGCCAAATTGACATCATTTCCTTGATGTTTATGTGCTTGCACAGGAAATGCGGATCCCAAAGACCCTGGCATCTCGAATCCGTTGGGATCAATGATGCACCCCAATCTGTTTGACTGGCATCCGTCATAATGGTAAAACTCGGATCCGGCAACTGCAGCGGAACTCCCTGAGTTAACCACTGAATGTTTGCCCAAGTCTGAATCTCTTGTTTCACTTGATCTGACAAGAGAACGTCTACGTCGAGCGAATGAATTTTCACACTCCAATTCTGAGTCAAGAAAATTTGGAGAGGACGAGTGCGTAACCGCCCCATCGGAATGAGATCCGCAGCGGCTCCGCACAGACCTATCAGTCTCATAAATTCTCTCGCTGTGACTTTGTCTGCGTGCAGACAATAGCGAGCGTAACAACTGACTAATTTCGCTCTGGTTAACGGCAGACGAACGAGATTGTTGTGCGTCTCGAAGCTCATTCCCAGATGAGTGAATGACTTGGATGGCACCAGATCCGACTTCTCCTCGTTTACTATAAAACCGAGACATCGGAGCAATAGAAGTAGATTCTGAACATCGTTCTGAAGCGTTAACTCGTTGCCGTACCTCTGAAGAATGTCGTCCAGGTAGGCCAACGTTACCGCAGACGAATGAGCTCAGAAATAGATCATTACCGAGTTCATTACCCGAGTGAAAGCCCAGGGTGCTAAATTCAGTCCGAAGCACATCGCCCGGAATTGATACACCACTCCTAGGACTGCGAAGCGTAGATACTTTCTGAATGTCGGATGTACCATGACGTGAAAGTACGCATCTTTGAGATCTATGCTTGATGCATAATCATTCACCCGAATACTCGCTCTGACCGACCGAATCGTCTCCATATAAAATTTCGGAGCGATGATCAGCTTGTTTATCCAGCTCAAATCTATGACTGGACGGAACGAGCTGTCTGGTTTCGGAACCAGAAACAGATGGCTGTAGAATCCCGGAGTCTCCTGGTTTTCTACGACCTCTACCGCGTTCTTCATTAAAAGAGACTGCACCTCTGATAACAGAGCGTCTCTTTTCTGCGGATTTGACGGAAGTTGAGTCCACTTTGGACTTCGAGTTAATGGAGGCTTTCGTTTGAAGGAAATCTTTAGGCCTTCCGAAGTCACTCCTCTCACCCAAGGGTCGTCCGTAATCGACACCCATTCTTGTGAAAAGCTCGACAACCTTCCGCCAACCGGTACGCGATAGAGGTTTAAGCCATCACCTCCTGGACCTGCGAGGCCTGCGGTAGGAGAAACCACGTCCTCCACGACCCGCACCTCGTCCCGTCGACCTTGGGGCGTCCGACCGGTTGTCCCGGCCCGAAGGACGTCCCGAATGTGAGTCGCTACCCTGACGGTCTCTCGAATAAGACCAAGAGGATGCACCGGAACCTCTATAGGAACCTCTCTTGGGCGCATTAGACCCAGAAGTGCCTGTCTTATTCTTGTCTGCTGTATCCGACTTCTTAGAAGCAGATTTGAACAACAGAGAATCTGAAGCTTTCTTTGTAATTTTATCATAAATAGCAGAAAGCTTGCCGTCAAAGAGAAGTTCTCCGGAGACCGAAGCGACTCTAAGAGAGTTCTTCACCTTAGTATCCACGAGTGTGGATGTAGCTAGGGCTGCTTATAACGCCTTAGTAAGGTGATCTGCGTAAGATAAGGCATCTAAATTGGCTCTGTTAGACGAAATAGCTGTTTCCAACACCGCGGTTGGAATAGAAGCCGACGACGGTAATGATAGCTCAAAGTCTTCCGCCTCGTCGTCCATACGCAGAGGAACTCTCGGAATACCCTGTCCTGCCGTGTTGAATTTATTCCTTGCATTAATGAAAGGCAGGTTGAGAGTATTGGCGGACAAGAAACCTGCTTTCCCCGTCTTGGAAGCAAGTTTAAATATAGCGTCGTTCAATAATTCAAATGTTCTTGCAACATTATTGGACTGCGACGGAAACTCGGGAGCGATGTCCCTGAACCGCTCAAAAAATTCAGAGTCCAATGACGCTATAATCCTCTTGTCCGGAACCGCAGCAGTCTGGCCCGACGGAACAACTTGAGGGAGAAAGTGCCGGATGAAGTCCATGGCAGCTTTATGTTGTTCCGAAAGGGATAGCTCCAAATCATCCGTATCCCTTTCACCATCCGGTCGAACCTCATGATGCTCCCAGTCGTCCGCCCCCGATGCTTCGGCGGAGCGTACCGACCCAGCGCCGTCGGATAATTCTCGATCCGACACCGTTTCTGTCGGTTGCTGGGATGCTGCGATAAGCTGTGCTATCTGCACAAGAATGTCTGGCGTCGAGACCTGCGGAGGCGCAGTCTTTCGCTGTTTCGCCGAGGGCAGCTCCGCATCAGATGGCTCCCGCATACTTTTTCTATGCGAACGTCCGGAGTCCATCGGCCTCGTGTCCCTGGCTGCCGGATGGTGTGACCTGGTCGCCGAAGAATCCTTGATCGGTGAAGCTGGTAAGATATCGGCGGTCACGCAGCCAAGGTGCGGTCGTGTGCGCTGACGAGAAGAAGAAGCCTTAGCAGTCTCCGCGGACTGCCTATACAACGGAGCGTCCCGAGCAACGGACGTATGCTCCACTTGCGACACATTTTGTACCACAACATCTGGTCCCAGATGTTGTTGTACGAGAGAGGGGCCTCTCTCGTTCGCGGCCCGGTTGGACCTGGACGAGCTAGGAACCGGACTCAAAGGCTTCCTCCGAACTCGCTTACTATCCATCGTCACTGGGTGTGCACATTGAATGTTTATAGTGCTCGCATCACTCAACATTTCCTCCTGGACCGCATCGGACGAACCCAGCTGCCGAACCATACGGTGAATGGACGCTACACCGGGCGAGCTAGCAGACGACATTTGTCTAATCTCCATGAGCACTTTTGCCGCTAGCTCTGAATTCATTTGTGACGACGGAAGCGCACTTGCAGAAGATAACATGGAAACATCACCCTGTTCTTGTTCCTCTGAAATAGAAACTGAGAGAGTAGAGTGACCTTGCGGAGAAAGAGCCAGCATAGCCCTTTCTCCAGTAACAACATACCGTGACACACGTTTCCAATGTTTGTCATCCCAATATTGACATATAGAACAGGGATTAGTGCGAGAACACTGACTACAATTAATACAATGATCATGAAAGTC
Source organism: Pictodentalium vernedei (assembly GCA_031216915.1). Lineage (NCBI taxonomy): Eukaryota > Metazoa > Mollusca > Scaphopoda > Dentaliida > Dentaliidae > Pictodentalium > Pictodentalium vernedei. Next base: position 22,326,018 of record CM062289.1, read on the forward strand.
AGAGGAAGATTTCTTCCCATTACAATTTGAACAATATCCTTTCATTGTGAAAAGTCAACAACAAGTCCTAGTTACTCGTACAAACCCCTGACACAAAGATACATAATAACCTGATCCATTAATAAATGAAAAAACAATTGCAAATCAAAATAATTTTGAAAAATTATTTTTTCAGCGAAGCCCAAGTTTCTGAAAAGTAACGTTGAGCCCCGATGGATCCGATGGCAAAGTGTGGTCAAAAATTTTAAATTTATATTAAATAATTAATGAGACACTTACGGATAATATAAATGTATCTTATAGTGAGATAAACTACACCAAAGGCAAACAGCCCCCCTCAAAAAAGGCTGTTGCCAATGTAAACAAACAGTGTAAAACACCAGAAAACATGACTCCAGGCACTGAAAAAACTGGCCCGAAATCAGTCATCAAAATTACACTCTATCTGATGCAAGACAGAGACTCCCAGGGGAGAATCTGCAGAACATCAGATGGAAGATGCAGAACACAACGTTTATACACCCATGGGTGAAAACGTAACTATGGGGAAAATAACAGAAAACATACTGTATCCAAGCAACTCTCCCAAGAAAATTTTAGAAATGAACTTTCTCAAAAATATGCCAAAAGCATGGGAGAATTGCAAGGGGGGACTACGAAGGCTAGGAGAGAGGAAACACTGAATAAGCAGTGCAACATTTTAGCAAGAATGACAACAAGAGGCCCATGCCTCGAAAATAGGCAACTTAACATAATTTCATAAAAAATTTTAAGTACAGCCCTGATTATTTTTTGTCACTTCTTTTTCCTCTCCTCCTTCTATATCCTCCTTAGAATCACCATTTCTCCAAAAATTACGTGTCTGGCATCCTTTAAACTGAGATTTACAAGCACAAAGATCAGTGAGATGTTGACTGATGAAGGGCCAAACAGAGAATGATAATTGGCACCAATTTCGGGACGTCCTTGACACTGCGCATGCGCAGTGGGTGCGTAGTATGGAGGTCCTATAGGACATGATTTCTTTTTGTTTTGGATGCAAATTTTGGGGATTGGGGGGCAAAATTTGTGTTTGGCCCTGGTTTTGTTAGAGTTAGCACCAGCTAAGTCTGGGTCATTGGTACAGTATAAAAATACAAAGATTTTTAAGAAATTTTCTCATATTGCACCAAGTTAAAATTTGAGCTCCAATACATGTATCTTCACTCAAGATCTAAGAGAAGTCGTCGACTAATTTTGGCGATTGTTTCTCGAGTCAATGTCCGACACGATATTAAAATCGCCATGATTCACTGTCAAACAGATTACAGCTGTAATTAATTTCTAGGGCACCTGAACGAAAAGGATGTACTTATTATTGTATTTTGCACGACTCTCACAAATTTGTGGTCGAAATACATGTATAACTCAACAATCTCAACTCGACGAAATGACGTTTACCAACACTCATAAAAATATTTACATTTTTAATCAAAAAGAATTTTTTTTTAAATTCCGACAAATTTCAACATTCCGACAGGACCGACACAAATGTACATAAATATGATTTGGAAAATTATTGATAACTGGTTATCATTCTGACATTCTGTGACATCAACATGCAGTAGTTTATTTGGTCTAATTTATTTCACAATTATTGCTCAGATTATGCTCGCTGGATTTAATCCCTTTCACTCCAAATGTTTTGTCCAATTTAATTACTGCATTCATTGTCCGTGTAATATCAGGTGGGTTTAATACTTTTGTCTCACGTTGGACCTAGGATATTCATGTACATGTAACGCTCGCTTGCACAATAGTGTATGTCTGAAAATCAAGTTATATACTGTATTTCAATCACCCATTACATGACCTGTTTAGGAGACGATACTTGCAAAACGTTATCTCGCATAACTGAAATCTTCATTTTTTGCTTAAACCATTGCTTATGACACCTCATTGGAATGAGCTCAATGAGCTAATTCCAAGGAGGGGTCATCAGCTATGTCTTTAGAGCAAAAATGAGAAAATAACAAAATTTGTATGGTCATTTTCAGGTATATAATGCTGGCCAGTTTGAGCGGTCATAGTATGAATTTTTCACTCTCAGAAAATCAAAACACAGCAGAAACAAATTAACCAATAGAAGGCTAACATGACCTGAAATATCCTGACACTTTGTCAATAAAATCTTACAAATATGGCTGTAATTGGAATCGGCTCATTGAGCCAGTTCCATGACAGCCATATTTGTAAGATTTTATTTGTAAATATTGTTCATTTAATTATTTTATCATTTATCTATTTATCGTTTAAAAATTATCAAATTTAGTTTTAAAAATTAAAAAGGTGTGTAGGGTAAAAGGTTAACATGCGTTATCAGTATACAACTGTGGTTCAACCATGGTGGCATCATGGCATCCTGGGACACTAATAGTAGGTATAGATTCTGGCAACCATTTTCACGAGAATCCAAATGGATTCTCTCAAATTTAGATGAAATATAAGCCCTGTGGGTACTTAATAATCACAACACTACTATTCACAGGATATGAGATTTATCTGGGAGGAAACTCCACTTGGTGAGCATTTTGGAAAGTATATGGTGTATCAGAAGGGTAACTCTATGAAAATAGATTCTAACCTGTTTGCAGAAATCTTCAGTGCAACACACTGCCCATCCTCACATATCTTTGTAACAGTCTTGTCTTCCCAGACTTTGTTCATTTTCTCTGACAATTCATCTCCACCTGAATTACCGAAAACAAAAATATGTAAATAAATTGATATTGATACTATATTTACCCCTTTACCCAACGAATCGCCCGCATCCACCCACGTGATAAGCAAATTCTGCAGCTGAAAATATATTATTTTTCAAAAAATTTCAACAAAACCATATCATGTGACCCCTCGTTGGAACGAGCTCGCCAAGCTCTTCCAACTAGGGGTCACATGATATGGTTTTGTTGAAATTTTTTGAAAAATTTAAAAAAATTATATTTAAAAAAATAAATTTTGATATCGTCTGCGTTGGGTAAAGGGTTAACTGATTATCATTTAACAGAATAACTCTGTTAATTAGGGCAGCAACGATACATTTTGTCACAGTACGATGCATATCGCAATACGATCGACACAATTTGATACACTCGTCACTCATCAAAAAGTGAGGACACAAGAAGCAGACCCAGTGGTCCATAACTGCAGATTTGCTTCTTTAGTCTTCACATTTCTACCGGGCTGGTGAGAGTAGAGGGAAAAGTCTAATATCCACCCACACATTGGTCAAGTAACAAATCATCATACAGCTTTGGTTCAAGCAGCTTCATTTCAATGAAATTAGATTTCTCAAACTTCCTGACAAACAAGAGGCCCCAGGCGGCCTGAGGGCACTCACCTGACATGGCAGTCTAAATATCAAACCAGGGACTTGACTCGAATAAGCTGCATACGTCCCTCCTAAGAAAAGCATATACCAACTAGATGAAGCAGTTGTGCCCACACAATACACAGGATTTTCCTTCTATTTTCAGTTCCTGTACTTTTATGTCCCAAAACTGAGATAAATGCATAAAAAAACAAGATTTTTTGGTATTTTAGCCCAGAAAGTCCCAAACAAAATATTTTCAGCCTAAAATTTTATTTTCTTCTTAAAATTGACCAAACCGCAAAAAAAAAAAAAAATCTAATTTCCGGATTTTGGTCCAAAATTTTCTAAGTCCCACCCGGCACCCAAATTTTCAGTGTTAAAAAAAAATTGGAGGGATCTTAAAATTGACTGAAACACATAAAAAAACAACAACAAAAATTTCCGGATTTTGGTCCATTCCATTCTGTTGGTCCTAAGGGAGCTTCACACCAAATAGGAATTCTCAGTGCTGTGTAGTTTTGGAGATATAAGCGTTTAAATTTTTTTCTATTTTTAGCTCCTGCGGTTCCCATGGGGCGACGGGAAAAAACAGTTGGTCATAAATTAAGTACTTATGACCCAATAAGCCCTCATATCAAATTTGGTCCAAATCTGCCTCTCGGTTTGGAAACTAGAAATTTTGGGAGGGGCAAAAATTCATGCCCCTCCCATAACGACGGGAAATATAGCCCCCACAAACTTCTCTTGAACAAATCTGAGTCTGCACCTCAAAAGGAAGCTGCACACCAAATATCAAGTCTCTGCTACTACTGGTTCATGAGAAGAAGATTTTTTAAGATTTACGCTCACTTTCTGGACGTGGCCATACCAAGGGGTGGGTCAACTTGATTTGAACAAATTTGAATTGACATTGCTAAAAATGATTGGACAAAACCCACTTTTTGTGAAATTTCTTTCAGCCATGGTGGCCCATCAGCATTCCAAATATCATTCAAATCCAACATGCACTAACCGAGATATAGTGCTTTAAAGTTGTTAAGGATGAATGGATGGACAAACAATCAGACATTGTAACTACTGTTTTGATCCACAAATCAGGGTATTTTTTGTTCGGGTTCGCATCGCAGTTTGCGAGACAATTATGACTGTCTGCGAATCAAAATCATAAAAATGATGCGAGTCAATTATTTTTATGAAATGGCTGGTATTCGAGTGGTTGCTAATAATATTTCTATTAAAAAACAAACTATTTTTTGCAAGTTTATTGTTCCAAATACTTTTCTCAGTTTCAATAGCACCAACAATGCTTATGTTGGACAACAATTTGCACTGTAACCTGTGCAGTTGTTGTATTTATATTGGTTTTTCCTGTCACGTTTTGGAAAAACCAACATAAACACATCAACTGCACAGGTTATGGCGCAAATGGTGCTCTGATTCTGAAACTACATTATGAAGTCTCAGGCACAAACGAGTGTTGGATTTTCTCAAAAGGGATGGAGCCATTGGGGTGATAAACAACGAAAAACAAATAAATTGCAAGTATTTTTTAAATCTTTAATAATAATTTTCCTTTATTCTTTTATCTTATTCAACATGTCTTAACTCATGAAAACTTACCTATTTCCATTGCATCCCAAATTGGCAAAACATATAAACTTGCAACTAATTCTTGTTGACTGCATATACTTGATAAAGGATGTGCAACCTATACATGAGCTTTAGGCAAATTGGAGGAATTCCAAGTGTGAGTTGGGGGTGCGATTTATACACAGGGGCGACGTATACACGGACATACATGGTATTTTTGTTATACTGCAATGAACGTCTGAGATTGGCAGTGCATTGTTTACTTTAAGTTTTGGGAAAATCTTGAACCTCCATAAAAAAAATTCAATGCGGGGGGGTATTTTTCCAAAGCGGCTGTGCATGAGAACCAAAACCCTTTTTCTTTGGCCTTACACTCTATTGTAAATGTTACAAACATTCACTATGCTGGCTGGGAAGACTTCATAGTGCCCTATGAAGTATCTTCTATCACATTATATATATCAAGCATATGAAGTGATAGAAGATACTTCAAAATGCTTATTTTTAATCTTTTTATTTGGAGAAACTGTAGTGTTTGCCAAGTTTACATGCTTTTTTAAAGTACCAACTGCCTCTTGTTTGGGTAAAGCAAAAGGAATGTGAATAACTTCATGTCAATGTGAATTGATAATCAATTCTTCTAGACTGCTAATCAATTTTTGGCAATCACCAAAAAACTGCTAATCAATGTTTTGAAAACACAAAATACCCTGCAAACCAACCAATAACATCAGACAGAACCCCAATTCAAACTGAATTTGTTTTTTAGTATGCCCGAGACACAAACCAAGTTTGGTACTGATCAACAAATCCGAACTCAAGTTATTAAGAGAAAATCTCCAGATAAAATTCAGACCGATTCTTAGTCGTTCCAAGTTGTAAAGGTGCATAACTCTGGCAAAAATAGTCCCACCAGAACTATAATAGAGCATGCACAGGTTCCCATGGTTGCAAACATGCATGCCAAGTTGAGAAAGATTTAGTCCATAAACCTCTTAGAAAAAATTCAGACTGACGTGGGAAATTATTCTAAGTCATAAAGGGGGACAACTGGCAAAAATAATCCCACTGGAACTATAATGATACAGGCACAGCATACCATGGTGGTGAACATACATACCATGTTTCAAAGGAATTGGTCCATAAATATCAGAGAAAATCTCTGGACAAAATTCAGGATGATGAAGCAAAATATTCTAAGACAAAAAGAGGCATCACTCTGGCAAAAAAAAAAAAAAGTTCCACTAGAACTATAATCACACATGCACAGGTTCCCATGGTGATAAACATGCATGCTAAGTTTCAAAAGAATGGGTCATTAAATCTGTGGAAAAATCAGTTAATCAAAATGTAACAAGAGGCCCCAAAGAGCCTTAATCGCTCACCGGCCAGAGTGGTTCAAAGAAGTATTTGGGGTCACATTCAGTTAGTCATGGTTCATCAACACTACAAAGGAATGAAATCATGAGAGACAAATTTTATGAAACTAGGGACATGGCTTGAACAAACTTGAATCTTACCCCCCTAAGGATGCTGCATACCAAATATCAAAACATTCATCTGCTGGATCTGAAGAAGATTTTTAAAGAAAATTCGTCATTTTGAACTAAGTTATCATTCAGGCTTCCACAGTGAGCCCAAATATGAACCCAGGGACTTGGCTTGAACAAACTAGAATCTCACCCCCTAAGGATGCTGCATGCCAAATATCAAAACATTTCGACTGCTAAATCTGAAGAAGATTTTTAAAGAAAAATTCCTTATATTGTCTAAGTTATAATTTGGGCTCCCACAGGGAGCCCGAATATGGACTCAGGGACTTGGCTTAAACAAATTTGAATCTCACCCCCCTAAGGATGCTACACACCACATATCAAAACATTCCGACTGATATTGAATATTCATTTTGGATATACAATTAAGAGATATCCAATTAAGTGGGCTCCACTGTACTAAACATTCACACACAAAATTATTCAACTCAGCGCTTTCATTTGGAAGTTCTGTGCAAAAATCTGATTGAACTTAATTTTGTACAAAATGGCTGCCATCGGCCATCTTGAATTTCGGACCGGACCCCAAAACACGCGTTCTCAGCCCACGGTGATACCAAAGGTATACAAGAAGTTTCGTAAAGATCGGTTCATAAATACGGCCTCTAGCCCGAGTCGTATTGGCATTTGCTAACAGGGGCTGAAAGTAACCCAAAATACATCAAAATTAGTCTAATTTGCATAATTTACGCACAAGAAAAAAACCTGTATTATATGTGATGTATCCCATGGTACTAAACATTCATACAAAAATTATTCAAAACAGAGCTTTCATATGGAAGTTCTGTGCAAAAATCTGATTGCACCTAATTTTGTACAAAATGGCTGCCAGCAGCCAACCTAAATTTCGAATCGGACCCCAAAACACCCGTTCTCGTCCCACAGTCATAACAAAGGTACCAAAGAAGTTTCGTAAAGATCGGTTCATAAATACGGCCTCTAGTCCAAGGCGTAATGAATTGTTGATGGACAGACGGCTGACTGGCCATGGCATAAGCTCAAATTTGACTTATGTCAAAGTTGAGCTAAAAATGATATTTGATAACATTTTGAATCGATGCTGACATGCCACCATAATGGTATATAAATATTAACAAGGTACACAACTTGCTTTTCGAAAACGATAGCACTCATCTTTGTTATACCCCCTCAAATTTGATTCACATAACGTATCCAGCAGTACCCAGTGTCATTGGAAAGGGGAATTAATAAGCTTTACATTGGTGTATTACATGACCATTGGGTGTTCTTGGGATGCTCATGATAACTGGGAGAAATTGCAGAAAAGGCCGAAAAACATTTAGTCGGACAAGATAGTGTACAGTGGAAAGTGGGTTACGAGCGACAATTATCCGATTTATTATAATTTGCGGTCCTATTGTCTATGGAGGGCAGATTCAAACATTAACTGTATGCCTTTACCAATTACTAATCTCGGATCCACATTTATTCATTTCTGGCAATCACATTTACCGTTTATACACTTTTTAGGCGTCACTTCAAATCTAATGAAGTTTTTTTGCGTCCATAGATACGGCGAATTTTCCCCATTCTCCCACTGGCTTGTTTCAAATAGTAGCCAATGGGATGTTTTTCTAAGCATCTTATCTTATATGGCCGCTGGTGGCTTCGTGATTTTCCAAGAAAAGGTTGAATGAAAGTGTCAATGACACTATAGCTCAACTTGTTAAGACATGTACATGTATAGTATGTGACACAGCAATGACAAACATCTAGGTAATGACATGATAACAAAGGTACATATAAAGTATTGTAACAGTCTGTACATAAATGCTGACCGTAGCCTGTAACAAATGTATAGGTAAAGTATTGTAAAGGTGGGTGACAGCTGGATGCTAAACTAGAAAAAAAATCTTTGAGTCCCAGAGTGGGTCTGGCTGAACCCCAAAATATTTGTTCTCATAGCACAGTGATAACAAAGGCACCCCAAAACTCACTCGTTCCTGTCCCAAGGTGAAAAACAAAAGTACCCAAGAAGTTTTGTGAAGATCAGTTCATAAATACGAGCTGTATAGAAGTTGTGACAAAAAACTGATTGGACCTAATTTTGGTACAAAATGGCCACTGGCAGCCATCTTGAATTTTGGACCGCACCCAGAAACACTCGTTCTCGTCCCAAGGTGATAACAAAGGTACCCAAAAAGTTTCGTGAAGATCGGTTGATAAATACAGCCTCTAGCCCGAGCCGTATTGACAAGTGCACTAACAGTGTATAAGTAGAACTGAATAAATCAAAGTTCATCTGATTTGCATAATTTCTGCACGAGAAAAAAAACCTGTACCATATGTGATGTATTCCAAGTTACTAAACATTCATACAAAAATTTATTCAAATCAGAACTTTCATACAGAAGTTCTGTACAAAAGACTGATTGCACTAATTTTGGTACAAAATGGCTGCTGGTGGCCATCTTGAATTTTGGACCACATCCCAAAGTGATAACAAAGGTGCCCAAGACATTTCGTGAAGATCGGTTCATAAATACAGACTCTAGCCTGAGCCGTATTGACAAGTGTACTTAATGTGTGTAAGTAGCACTGAAAAATTCAAAGTTCATCTAATTTGCATAATTTTTGCACACGAAAAAAACCTGTATTATATGTGATGTATCCCATGGTACTAAACATTCACACAAAAAATTATTCAAATCAGCGTTTTAATATGGAAGTTCTATGCAAAAATCTGATTGAACCTAATTTTGTACAAAATGGCTGCCATCGGCCATCTTGAAATTCGGACCGGACTCCAAAACACTCGTTCTTGTCCCATGGTGATACCAAAGGCACCCAAGAAGTTTCGTAAAGATCGGTTCATAAATACAGCCTCTAGCCCGAGCCATATTGGCATTTGCACTTACAGTGCTGAAAGTAATATTAAATACCGGTACATCAAAGTTAGTCTAATTTGCATAATAAATGCACAAGAAAAAAATCTGTATTATATGTGATGTATCCCATGGTACTAAACATTCATACAAAAAATTATTCAAATCAGCACTTTCATATGGAAGTTCTGTGCAAAAATCTGATCACACCTAATTTTGTACAAAATGGCTGCCAGCGGCCAACTTGAATTTCGGATCGGACCCAAAAACACTTGTTCTCGTCCCACGGTCATAACAAAGGTACCCAAGAAGTTTTGTAAAGATCAGTTCATAAATATGGCCTCTGGCCCGAGCCGTGTTGACAGACAGATGGCCAGACAGACAGACGGTCAACTGGCCATGGCATAAGCTCAAATTTGCAGGGTTCGTAAATAGGGTCGCTTGACGTCCCGGGACAACCAGAAATTTTCTCAGGCAACCAAAAATGCTATTCCCTCTGCCCGACGGGCAACCAGATTTTTTCTGTCCAATTTTAAAAGATAATTCTTTAAGAAAATTAAAATATAAAACCGAGCGGGAATTAATTATTAAACAACTGTTAAAATGGTTGAACACGCTTTCCGCTAGTTAGGGGAAGTACTTTTCAGACAGTGGTGGTGGCTCATAAACTTCAGCAGTCAACAGGTACAGAATTCCTTTTCTGATCTATGATATTATCGATGGCACGTGCTGTGATTTGTTGTCAATAATGCACCGCTTTAAGTATTCAACAAACCTAAACAAATGGTCACCACGTCGGTACTGTTTAGCCCTGTCCCACTGATACTGATAGCAACAGGCTGACAGCCCCCCACACGCACACACACACTCACACCTCCCAAAGCAACATTCAGGGCCAATTTTGATATTGTTCAGTAATGCTCACGAGTGGAGTCTGGTTGTATTTGAATCAATGTTCCCAGATATCGGGAGTGCACCGGTACAATATAAGCAACCGAGAACAACGGGACGTCACATCCCTGTAGAGACAATACTGTGACGTGCATTCATAATGTCCAAGCCTGAAAATAAGCAGACTGTCATCTGCAGAATGAGGACCCCAGAGGATGAATTTGGTGATGCTACCCTGCACAGCAGGGTAGCATCACCTAATTTACCCTCTGTGAACCTCATTCTGATTCAATGTCTCGTGCCTAAACACTAAACAGCAAGAGGTACCCAGAAGATAAATTTGCACACTGTATGGGATAGCATCAGCAAATTCACCCTCTGGGGACCTCATTTTGCAAATGACAGATTGCTTATTTTCAGGCTTGATACTGTCCTGAACAACGATTCAAACACAACCATTACCTTCCCAGAAATCGTTTTTCGAAAGTGAAAGTGGATATTGCGCTCATTCAGCATTGCAACGGTCTCTGTTGGTGATCTACCTCTTGGTCAGGTACATGGACTTATTTTTTTGTTACTGTGTTCAACAAAGTGAAACGATATAGTATGTTTGAAATTACAAATTGTACTTCTCAGTTGAGATAGTAGAGTTAACGTTGCACAGTGAAACAGGACACTTTAATAGGGGGGAGGAGGGGGGTACTACAATGCTGTATCCAACAGGTCATTTGTCATGATGCATGGCTTTTTTTTTGCACAACTGAATCTTGATCTGTCCCCGTCTTTCAACACCTGTTGTTATACATCATTTGTTGTCATATCTGATCGACTCACATTGAAATGTGCATACATTGAGCAATCAAATATCAGTCCTAATGCCAAGCCCCCATTTTCTGGGGCGGGCAACCAGATCTCAACGGCCAATCACGTTTTTTAACTATTTGCGAGCCCTGATTTGGCTTTGCCAAAGTTGAGCTAAAAATGTATAAACGGCAAATGTGATTGCCAGTTATGAATAAATGTGTATCCGAGATTAAAAATTGGTAAAGGTATATGGTTAATGTTTGAATCTGCCCTCCATAGACAGTGGGACCTCAAATTATTTATAATAAATCGGATAATTGTCGCTCGTAAATCCACTTTCTTGTCCGTTTAAATGTTTTTCGGCCTTTTCTGTGATTTATTGATTGATTTATTTGTGTTTAAGGTCAAATACTTCTGCACAATGCCTAATCATGACCATGACAGTTTCACGGCTTCTCCCAGTTATCATGAGCAACTCAAGAACACCCAACAGTTATGTAATACACCACTGTAAAGCTTATTCATTCCCCTTTCCACTGGGTACTGCTGGATACGTTATGCAAATCAAATTTGAGGGGGGTATAACGAAGTTGAGTGCTATCGTTTTGGGAAAGCAAGTTGTGTACCTTGTTAATATCTATATACCAATATGGGAGCTCGTCAGCATCGATTCAAAAATGCTATCAAATATCATTTTTCTTTCGATTTCACAGCTTGTGCAGAGCACAGGCGCCTGGAAACTCATTATATATAGCCAAATGCTTAAAAATAGCCCTCATATATGCCACCCCCCTAATATATATAATAACAATAGAAAGGCTGGAAACTTCAAACGCTCAAATTTTCATACCACGAAATTAAATTACTCTCGTATCAAAGTTTTGAATCGAAAGCGGGGACACATACGTGTGTCTTCTGATACTGAAATGACTATTCTTTCAGAATCCGGTGCCCTTTGTAAAATTAATTTGCGTTAATAGCTTTTTCTAAGACGTTTTATTTGGATTTTCATGCTAAAATCTGTTCACAGCCACGCCATTGTTGGGAGTTCTCGGCAGTGAATATCAGTCAGGGATATCGAGAGTTTGACTTGTACTCTTTCTCTGGCGTCAGGTTTTAAGTCTTTGTGAAAAAAATAAACGATCGTATATTTTTTCAAAAGACTGTGTTTAATATTAATATAATATTTTTTTTACATTAATGATGCAATTGAGAATTTTAGAGAGACGTTGCTAATATTCAATATCCCAGACTGATATTCACTGCCGAGAACTCCCAACAATGGCGTGGCTGTAAACAGATTTTAGCATGAAAATCCAAATAAAACGTCTTAGAAAAAGCTCTTAATGCAAATTAATTTTACAAAGGGCACCAGATTTTGAAAGAATAGTCATTTCAGCATCAGAAGACACACGTATGTGTCCCCGCTTTCGATTCAAAACTTTGATACGAGAGTAACTTAATTTCGTGGTATGAAAATTTGAGCGTTTGAAGTTTCCAGCCTTTCTATTGTTATTATATATATTAGGGGGCTGGCATATATGAGGGCTATTTTGAAGCATTTGGCTATATATAATGAGTTTCCAGGCGCCTGTGTGCAGAGTACCTGTGTCTGAAAGTGGGTCATTTCGGCCTGAGAAGTGAGTCAATTCTGCCTGCAATTAGCCAAGGCCAAATCAACTCAGACCGAATTGACTAAAGGCCGAATTGACCCGAACCGATGTTGGTTCAACGGATGGAGAGTTGACTGAATTATGATTTGACCAGGAATCCACGAAAATATGCAACTACTGCAATAAATTCTAAATAGTGTTTCCTTACCGAACACATAGACAATGAAAACGGAATTTCTGGATTTAGATGTCTGTATTGCATCGGGTATATTGCCTTCATACCAGTGCATTGTTTTCGTAAATGTTTATAAACTGCAAAAAAGACAGACGATTTTACTGCAAACGCAAAAGATTGAAGCTGGGAAAATTGAAATTCGAGATTCAGATCATGGATTGCGATCGAAATATTTTTAGGCCCCTGCGGGGTACGTTTTCGTGGACAATCTGAATAAATCGTGATTGGTAATTGAGATTGAGAAACAGTTTTTTCAAAGGAACGACAATCTGTTTCCTTTTAAGTGAAGTTCGGATGAAATACATGTATGGCCTCAAATGAGAAAGTGGTCGTTACAGCCAGCTGTATGGAAGAGTTTATGAACAAGTTATACTGAACTTTTTATAACATTGATTGTGATATTAACTGGTTGAGTGCTAGAAGCCACTATCAGGGCTTTCAAGAAAATGTGGGTACCAGAGCAAAAGCCAACATTTTGGTAATCGGTGAAGTCGACCCACGTTGAAGTCGACCCGAGTGAAGTCGACCCAAAAAAGTTAATTCGACCCACTTTTGGTGATCTCGACCCGAAGTGATCTCGACCCGAAAAAAGTTAAGTCGACCCACTTTTAAAATCCTTGAAGTGATCTCGACCCGAAAAAAGTTGAAGTCGACCCACTTTTAAAATCCACTTCATCCGTTTGAAAAGGGGGAATATAAGTGATCTCCACCCACTTTTGAAAATGACAAGATACCATCATTAGATTCACTATGGACATTGACCATCTCAGACCTCGTTTGAAAGGGGAACATAAAACAACAACAACAAACATTTCAAGCGATTTATTCAGGTCATAATAACACCGTTATAATATTAATTTTCATCGAGCATAAAGAAAGATATAACCAAATTTTCTGACAACATAAAATATAAAGTACATTACTGGACATAATAACACCGTCATAATTTTCAGCAATCAAAAAGCGTGAGATAAATTTCTATCCCTCTGCGTGACGATATGATAATAATAATAACACTTTGCCCAGCCGCTGATTTGTTGCGGTTCTCGGACGAGAAGGTCTTGGTTAACCCTGTACTCCCAACTGCCTCCCTATTCCCACGAATCTCCTCTCCTCCCAACAATCGGAGACGAACTGCTTGATGACATCCCTTGCCCCATTCACCCCAATCTCTCCGATTAGCATATTAACCCTCTCCTTTGAGTCTCCCCCTAACCACATGTCCTTCATTCTCCCATTCCACTTCTGATTAAGCACAAACATGATAAATCGATAACATAAAAACACTGCTCGTTATCCCAATATGGAATTGTGACCCCCAGATTCCTGCATCGCGACTATGATAAAGCAAACATGGTAAAACAACAACATAAAATGATAAAACATTCTGCACATCAATAGTCAGTAATATGATACATTAGAAACATAACACTTCGATAATAAAATGGATTAACTGGTAGAATGTTGAGAGCCCTATTTTAAACTTTCAGAAAATGACCCGTGGTTATTATCTTCAGCTACATCCTGACAAAGCAAGCTTTTATTGTCTCCGTCATAAATCGGTTTTGTGGAAAATATAATGCTCTCTGACATTCGATTGGATAGTATCCACGGATACTATCCAATCAAATATAATAGAGCAGTATATTATTGAGCTTTTTTTTAAATCCGCACTCTACCCGTTAATTAATCAAATTACACAGTAGGGCCATTAAGCCTTGAACATTTTCTAAGGAGCTGCCGTGTGGAAATTTCTTTGGCAATATACTGTTCCCACAATTCATAAATAACTTTTTGCATGTGTCTGTACTTTTTAGTCTGCACACGTTTCAGTTTGTTTTCAGACACTAGTTTAACAGCGATGTTAACAAGTTGACTCTCCCGGTGTAAAACATTCACCAAAATGTAGAATTGAGTGTTTATATTTGCTGACTTGTTCAAACGATTGTGCCATCCCTCAACGTCATTGTTCGTGCGCACACTCTGATTAAAAACACTCCAATTCTCCACAGTCCAAATGTCATTGTTGATCCAAGTTGCACGGACATAGTTTGTGAAATCCATAAGTTGTTGGCTGGTTGCATCTTCACACAAATTTTCAAATGAGGATTCAATTTTTTCATGGGGTAAGAATGATAAAGCCATGAATTTTTTCAAATATTTGTTTGTCGCACTGTCACTTTTATATTGATTTGACAGTCCAAGTTCTTGAATTTTACGCCAGAGTGCCTGGGAAAAATGAAACGCACAACCCTTAATTTGAATTGCTGGCAATACGTCCCTAATTGCTTGCCAAATAGCAGCCTCAAAGTCAATAACAGTCTCACGAACTGCTGGAGTCACTAAACATGAGTCAAGAATACTTTCCAGAACAGCCGTATAATCTCTTTTCCTTTTACCTGACATAAGGACAAACATCAGTGGTACTTGTTTGACATTGTCACCCTGTTTAACAAATGAGTGGATAGTGAAAAGCTGAGTGAATGGTTTTCTAATGACTTTGAAAGTTGCATCTATGTACCACCGTTTTGCATTGGATAGTAGAGAAAGTTGTTCATCGGTTGCAAACAAAATATGACGCCTGTCATCAATTTTTTTTTTTTACAGTATTATTGTCAACCTGTTCAATGCAGTGATTGCAAATCCAATCAATAGGCCTTCGCCCCCTAACTGCCAACCTGTACGCATCTCGTGTTATGCCAGTACCACACACCCTATGCTGCCATCTGTCACATCTTTCACACTGTAAACCTTCTTGCCGAGGCCGAACACTGTTAGTGCAAACAAGACACACATCAGACATGTTTACGATTATGGAATGTTGAAAAAATGGAATTTATCTGTGCTTATATATCGTTAGTTCTGTTTATACAAAACAAACAAACCGATAAAAGTGAGTTGCCGCAGTTGTTGTGTTAAGGACAGAACAAAGGGATTGCTCTATCAAAGTGAGTTACTGCTGACCATTCTTTTTATCGAATGAAACATTAAAGTAATTAGCCGCTTTTCATATATCATAGACGCCGACAAACAGCGGAATGTCCCAAGCTGTCTTTTTTTCATAAGTTAGCTAGTAAAACATAAACGAACGCGGACAAGGGTCTTAAAAGGATAAGTTCCACTTCTTTTGAGTTACAAAAAATTCTAACAGTAACCAAAACACTTTTAGATAGGGATGGAGATGGCTTTCAATAAATTTTAAAAGTGGGTCGAGATAACTTTTTTCGGGACGAAATCACTTCGGGTCGAATTCACTTTTTTGGGTCGAGATCACTTTTTTGGGACGACTTCACTTTGGGTCGACTTCAACGTGGGTCGACTTCACTGCTATTCAACATTTTTCTCACTCATGTTCCTTTTTCAGTCAAACGCAAATAACATTTTGTTTATATTAATTTGTAACAAAACAAATATTGGTGAATAAATTCAGACAAGCAAAAATAATCTAGCCCTCAACCAGTTAAATAAAAAATGTTTATAGTAGTTGATGTTAGTGTCCTAGTTTACAGTGAAAACCCAGAAGTGTGTGTGTGTTTTTTGGGTTTTTTTGTTTTTTTTTTTGGGGGGGGGGGGGGGGGCAGGGGTGCGGTAGGATTGTTTGTTTTGTTTTTTTGTTTTGTTTTGTTTTGAGGAGATTTATTTACACGTGACAAATAATGTTTATTAGTATGATTTAACCAAACTGTCACATTTTATGTTTCTTGACTTTGCATATATACTTGGCATTACTTGTATCTCGGCAGAAAATTGGCCAAAGAGTCCAAAAAAAAATGATCCAATCCCTGTCCCTAGACAGTGGTAAGGCTAGAATTTCCCCGACAGTGGGGTCTGACGCCCCGGCAGAGGGGCTAGGTATATATACCAGTCTGAAAAAACGCCATATAGTATACTGCCCCTTTCCACCTGAGGTTCACTGGCAAACACTTGGGTGGCCCGGGGAGGGGAGTATATACCCGTCTCGCAGAGACTATGTTGTACCCCGAAATCTAAAGCTATATCGTGACCACAACATAAGTATAAAGTCAAGTTCGGCCAATTGTCTACACAGTCTTGTCTAGAGGACTCGCACCCCAGGCATTGGTTAACGGGTCCTATTATACCTACAGAGCAGAACCTATTTACCACAGAAAACAAACATTGCTCTACTTCCTTGTGTTCCCACGAGGATATAAATAGAAAAGAGTCACATACAGCTATTTGCTGCGTATAGGTGGGGAGAAAGAGTGGGAATTTAAGGGTCTGGTAGTAGAATACCACTTTTGAAATAGTAATAATAGTCACAAAGATAAGAAATACTCTGTTTCTGAATTGAGAAGTTTCGTTTCAAATTTTGTAGAAATGCAACAAATTTAATTCTGATGAATATTAACAAAACAACACTCCATTGGGTTGATGCCCCTGCCCTCTTTATCGTCTGGGATTCCTGCTTCCACGGTTCGCAAACATTCTCCCGGCAATCTTATCAGGACTTGCTCTTCGTCTGACACTCGTTCCTCATATCCTATTTTTGGAAACTTTACTGTTTCCCGTACATCCTATCGGACATATTAACCGCATTCTTTTATTCTGGTCCACTAAGTCTATGTAATACTTCTTACTACTAGCTTGCCTACTATAGGGATATGTACAGCCTATATAGTATCCTCAGATAAGTATCCTATAAAGGTATCCTCGATAGGTATCCTCAATAGGTATCCTCAAATAATACAATACCAGGCCATAGGTATCCTCAAATACCCGTATGTACCTATGTGATAGGGCATATTGTGTCACATTGTGCCTTTTCACATAAGCACATATGACAAAAAGGGTTCTCCAGTAGGTATCCTCGATAGGTATCCTCAAATAATACAATACCAAGCCATAGGTATCCTCAAATACCCGTATGTGCCTATGTGATAGGGCATATTGTGTTACATTGTGCCTTTTCACATAAGCACATATCGGCACATAAAGCATGTGCCTATGTGATAGGGCATATTGTGTCACATTGTGCCTTTTCACATAAGCACATATGACAAAAAGGGATTCCATAGCCACAGGTGTTTTCAAAAAAGGGGTGCTAAAATTGGGGTGCCATTGGATATAGGCTTTTGTTATACACAAGGGAGATAACCCTGCATACAGATTATGGGAAATCAAGCAATCTGATTGGTTAGTTATAATCTAGATATATGAAACAACAAGAGTACTTGGAATAGGGTCAGAACTAACAAGAATAGACCAGAAATTGCTAAATATAGCAATAATAAGGTATACTGTTCCAGTTGATAGGCTCTTCTACGCTCCTGGAGTATACTCTAGAATAAAGAAACATGGCCAGAAAACGAAAACTATATAGATAGAAGCAGAGAATTCTGTAAGAATTCGAAATAGTAAAAGTTGGGGTGGATTTTGGTGATATGGAGGGATTGTCGGGTTGTTTGTGGTAATTAGATTTACTCCGATTCAATCGAACATACCCTCCGAACATACCCATGTCCTATTGTAGGACTTTGGGTCACATAGCAACCACGTGCTACCATAGAAACCAAGATGGCGGCCTCCAGTATACAAAATGGACGACGGAAACACGTATCACCCTAACAACACGCGCTGCGCATGCGCAGTCACACCACGTATCACTATGGAGATGACGTCACAACATGGCCGCTCACGCGTGTTACCATGACAACACAACATGGCGTCACTTCCGAGGTCCCCCACCGAGGTCCCCCAAATAAGGCCCGTCCGGGTACATGACATACTACTTACACACTAAAAACTAAAGTGTTAAAACTGACACTTTCAAGGTGTTAAACCCATTCTAACTCTTAGGGTTTGATTTTAACCCTCAAAAGGAAATGCTTTAAGCACTTAGACATTACAATCGTCCGACATCTGAAACTTGAATGGATGGCACTTCCCATGTGTCTAGCATTGGTGGTTCTTCCAGAATCATGCATAATTTGATTTGCACTTGGTGGGTACATAATTAAAAGGACACAACGCAGATGACGCGGATCAGGCTCGAGAGTTCGAGCCTGATCCGCGTCATCTGCGTTGTTTCTTTTTAAGTGTCGCGACATTACACTTGTCAAGTGGTATTATTGTAACACCTATCAAGTTCTGGGAGATCTACACTTGAACAAAGTGCTAGTTCAGCACTTAGTAAGTGTTAAATACAGCACTTCAAGTGTAGTTTTTAACACTGGTTTTTAGCGTGTACAATATACGTAACAGTTAGTATAGTGAAGACAGCTTTCTAGCCACCAATGACTGTTATAATCAACGTAGGTGCATTATAACCAGGCTTCTCTTTAGCATTGCGTGATAAAGAGAAGCCTGGTTTTGAAGAGTACCTTGATGGGGCCTTTGGGGGGGGGGGTCACTGTTGTTCAAGCTGAGGTCGCGGTCCCTGGAGCTGAGGGGGAAAAATTGGGGAAAACAGTGAAAAGGAGTGCCAGATGTGTAACTTGGGCGTGGTGGAGACCCTGGAACACTTTCTTCTAGAATGCCCAAAATACCAGTCTAAAAGAACAAGATTCACGGGGAGAAAAATGGCGAAGTGGGATGGGAGAATGAAGGACATGTGGTTGGGGGCGACTCAAAGGAGAGGGTTAATATACTAATCGGAGAGATTGGGAAGAATAAGGCAAGGGATGTCATCAAGCAGTTCGTCTCCGAGTGTTGGGAGGAGAGAAGAAGCGCGGGAATAGGGAGGCAGTTGGTAGAACATGGGTAACCAAGGCCTTCTCACACGAGAACCGCGACAAATCAGCGGCCGGCCGAAGTATTATTATTATTATTATTATGTTGGGGTTGAAAAAAAAAACACTTGAGTTATCATTGACTCACAACATCAATGTGATTGTTTTCATAAAAAAATCAGATTTATATGTCTTTCCATGAATTGTTCTGTACAGAAAAGTAAGTTTAGAAAAGAAAAAAATGAATGATTCATAACACTGTAGCTGCACATGTACTTTTAACATTACCCATAACTTAATCCCAAATGGCTAGCATAGTAATAGGAAGTATGAACTGCCGTGACTTATCTTCCGATTCTTACAAACGACGAGATATTTTAACATAACTTTTCATTCAAGTAAAAAAGTGAAAAATTGTTGGAGGAGTGAATGGGGTTCTGAGGCTGTCTTTTGTTCTTACTCAAGTTTAAGCAGATGCGTTGCTATACTTCTTTAAAAAAACAGATTTGGATTCACCATTCACAAAAGTACTATAGACGAGAGTGGAAATTTTATAATTCTGGACGCTAAAATTATATATATAAAAATAAAGCTTCCTCTCTAGATGTAGACAACTATAGAAAAATTACGTTGGTCAGCAATATTTCAAAAATGTTCACAAGTCTGTCGAGTGAACGCATCTCAATCGTCCCGTGTGAAAATGCATTACTATCTGAAGCCCAAGCAGGGTTTAGGAAAGGATATGATTCATTCCCACTAGACCAATTCCCTGTAGACCAACTCCCACGAGGCCAATTCACAAAAGACCAATTCCCCTTAGACCAACTGGTGTGTTCTACTTTAAAAATAATTCTACATCAATAATTTGATATATTTATAAATATTTATAAATGTATTTAATGTTATTGATATTCAAGCCTGAAAATAAACATTCTGTCATTTGCAGAATGTGGTCCCCAGAGGGGGAATTTGCTGATGCTATCCCATACTGTGGGCCAGTTTATCCTTTGGGTACCTCTTTCTGATTATGTTTGAGACCTTGATTCTGGTTGAAGTTCACAGAGGGTAAATTTGGTGATGCTACCCTGCTGTGCAGGGTAGCATCACCAAATTCACCCGCTGGGGACCTCATTTTTCAGATGATAGTCTGCTCATTTTCTGGCTTGTCGGTATTTTATAGATGTTGGGCAGATTTTTATAAGTAATTGTTTTCCTAATTATCCTTAATCAACCCTTAATCAGAAACACTATGTAATTGGTCTAAGGGAAATTGGTCTAGTGGGCAGACACCAAGGATATTCAACACTTGACATTATTTTCTCGCTGAATATTGTAAGAGAATTATTAAGAATGAATAAGAAGCCCCTATACTGCGCATTTGTAGATTTTTCAACGGCGTTTGATACTATTTGGCGTTCAGCTTTATGGTCAAAGCTGACTCAACATCATATAGGTGGGCAAGTTCTCCCTATAATTAAAAGTATGTATAGTGATATAAAATCAACGGTGATGAAAGAAAAAAATAAATCTGACTTCTTTACTAGTAATATTGGCCTAAGGCAAGGGGAAAATGTATCCCCGATTCTCTTTTCACTATACCTCAATGATTTGGAACCTTTCTTACTCCGAAACGATTGCCCTGATATTGGATTTGACAATTCATTTCGCAATGCAAATGACCCTGAGGTATATCTACGACTCTTTATTTTACTATATGCTGACGACACAGTTCTTCTTTCGAGCTCAAGGAGAAAAATACAAAATCTACTAAATGTTTTTAACGAATATTGTGTGAAATGGAAATTACAAATCAGCATTTCTAAGACTAAAATAATAAAATTCGGTAGCAGGGCTAGCCCAAGTGATAGTTTCTCTGTATGTAGCATGCCCATAGAAGTTGTCAATAGCTATAAATATGTAGGAACCACTTTTACAAAGTCGGGATCTTATAATGCAGAAAAAATAATAGATGTAGTGGGGCAAAAAGGCAATGTATGCGCTGATAAACAAGATGAGAAAACATCAACTCCCAATCGACGTCGTCATAGAGGTATATAATAAATCTCTTGTTCCAATTATGCTCTACGGATGTTAAATATGGGGGCACACAAACGTCTCTGTGTTACAAAAACTAGAACTCTGGTTCTTAAAATTCATCCTGAAACTAAAAAATTAACGGGAAGTAGCCTGGTATATGGAGAACTTGGTTTAACCCCTATAGGCACCACGATAAAAATATGAAGCTTAAACTTTTGGGCCAATTTGTCGTCGCCTGAGTGCTAGAATGTCCTATGTCCCACAGGGGAGATAATACATAGTCCCACAGGGGACATAGGACATTCTAGCACCAGGGCTCGATTTAACTGGATTAGCATAGCACTTTGCTCTCCAATTTCTGAATTTTGCTATTCAAGATTTATTAGTTTCAAGTGCTTTTGGATCAACCGCTAATCAATTTTCCAGGGTGAATAGTAAATTGCTATTCAAAATTTTCAGATTAAATCAAGCCCTGTCTAGCACTCAGGCGACGTTGAACCCAAACCCAAAATATCCAAACTTCTCTATTTATTAATATATATTAAATATAGCAGTGGTGTGTATACAAGCCCGTGGATATAATATATCTCTACACTGTTAAATAATATAGGTATTGGATATTTATGGTCAAATCAAACTATCCCAAATTGCAAATGGTTCTACTGCTGTAAAGCAAATATTATCTGATATGAATTACAAGAATGGCGTACTACCCTGGATAAATCCACAAAATTCCAACTCTATGGATTAATTAAGTCATACCCTATATTTGAAGATTACCTTATAAATCTACAGTCCTCATTAGCTACTGCATTACTTAAGTTTCGCGTGCGAAATCACCATCTGCCAATAGAAGTAGGAAGTGGTCATCTACTGAAATGTAGCAAAGATAATGCAATCTTTGCAGCTCAGATATTGGTGACGAATTTCATTATATTCTCGTCTGCGAAAAACTCGGGTACCTCGGAGTAAAATACATAAGAGCTTACTATTCACGAAATCCAAATATGCTTAAGCTTCAACAATTATTTACCACCACAGACAGTAAAGTAACAAGAAATCTAGCTAAGTTTATAAAAGAACTTCAGACAATTCTGAAACCCGCCCGTGTCTAGTGTGACGATTCTCCCTCCTGATTTAGGCGTAACTAGTTACCCTCCAAGCGGATATTACTTCGGGACCTGTGTTAAAGGACCTCACATAGTACCAACGCTAGTATCATTTTTTTCCAAAATGAACATTCAGTCCAAGTGCCAACACCCATTTAAGACGGCACTTAAATAATACCAGATCCCGCTCGCAGAAAGGCGCCCGTGATCTATCCCTCCTCCATAATTATGAACAAGATAACCTAACCACTGTTGTTCCCATTGAGATTTACAAGCCAAAACTTTCTTTACTGCTACCACAGCCCACAGCGACCGAAAAGGGTTAACTGTCATCTTTTCCCCACCCTTTCCGACAAACCCCAAAACAGAAACTCTAAGCATAGTACCAGTCGATGAAACCCCAGGGTTGTAGTCTCAAACCCGACTCAGCCCTATGCAACAGTCATCTCTTACGAGCCCTAAACATCTATCTCAAACCGCCAGATTGACTATGCTATCCCAGCCGCCCATAACCGCTCACATACACTTAATTATATCCCACAAAAACCTAACAGAAACCCAAACAGGCAGAGTCACACGAAACAACCCGCCATAAAAATAAAATACAGCGCCAAGGCTTATACAAACAGCAAATACACAACCCCACACGGACCCAATTGGTTAACTCGGGAAACAAATATATCACCAATTTATCCAAATGCACCCCTGGGTAACCGTGAAAAAATTGCCTTAGCAAATGAGTTAAAATTCATTCCCATCCTAAAAATCCACCCAATGTCATTTCAAAAAGGACATAAAAATGTTATGCAACCACGTGCGCCTAAAAATCCACATTCCCCCCTGCCCCGGGGTATATTATAACAGTCTGTGTTTCGCTCCTACCCCCCCCCCCCCCCATCCCCTCACACACACTTTTCTTATTACTGTGAGTGACTCTCCTTCCAACTAGTGTATACTACATTAACCCTTTACCCAACTTAATGGCAAAAACCGGCCAGCGTATTCGCAAAAATCGCCAGTTAATTTTTATTATTTTTTTCGTTTTGTTGACTCAAAAACACAGGTTATGACCCCTCTTGGGAACGAGCTCGTTCCAAAGAGGGGTCATAACCTATGTTTTTGAGACAAAAAATGAAACGAATTAGTTATTCAAGAATTTTGTCTGCAAGTGTCGTCTGCTTTTCATGTTACATAAAGGGTTAAGGATGTTGTTTCCCCTCCCCCTGAAGCTACTCCATATCTCACAAGGAGGCTCTCCTTCCGCTCCCACAGTACCACCCCATTTCCGTAAATAACTGGCAAATTTGTGCCAGCCGCCCGTTTTTGCCTCCGTATCACAGGTACTCGGCACAAGCTGGGAAATCGAAAGAAAAATGATATTTGATACCATTTTTGAATGCTGACGTGCCCCTGTAATGGTGTATAAATATTAACAAGGTAAACAACTCGCTTTTCGAAAACGAAAGCACTTATCTTTGTTTTTCCCCCTCAAATTTGATTCACACAACGTATCCAACAATACCCAGTATCAATGGAAAGGGGAATGAATAAGCTTTACAGTGGTGTATTACATGACCGTTGGGTGTTCTTGGGTTGTTCATGATAACTGGGAGAAGTCGCAGAAAAGACCGAAAAACATCAGGATTTTTTTTTGGGGGGGAGGGGGGGGGGGAAATTTCCCAGGAAAATTTTAAAATCTAAGTCTAACTACTGGCGGGAAACATTTGGAAGGGGGTACAGCTACATTTTGGGGAGGGGACACCTGCCCCCTGTGGCAACGACAAATCCCGGGACACCTCCACCCACAGACTCTCACCAACGAGCCCCATCCACCCCCGGTTCTTTCCAGGAAACGCGTTCCGTGAAACAGTAGGCCTAACCGCTTCGCGATAAATGTTAGACCAATAATATTAGCCTTCGCCTGTGCTCCGAATTTATTATTATTATTATTTTTTAATATGTCGCACCGGTGCGACATATTAAAAAATTAAAAAATAATAAATTCGGAGCACAGGCGAAGGCTAATAGTATTGGACTAAATAAATGTTAAACTCCGCTTCCTGGAAAGAGCCCGGGGTGTCCCCCTCGTTGGAGAGAGTCAGTGTGGGGCGGGGGGGGGGGATGCCCGGGATTTTTTTCTCGGGTCGCGTTTCTAGGAGAGTATGGGTAGGAAAGATTAGGGTGCCAACACGGGAACTTGGGTACAGAGTGAACGAAGAACTGAAAAGGGCCAT
Organism: Pictodentalium vernedei; assembly: GCA_031216915.1. Taxonomy (NCBI): domain Eukaryota; kingdom Metazoa; phylum Mollusca; class Scaphopoda; order Dentaliida; family Dentaliidae; genus Pictodentalium; species Pictodentalium vernedei. The sequence continues at coordinate 22,350,971 of CM062289.1, forward strand.
AAAGGTTAGAAAAGCTAAATGTGCTGCATACAGGAGAAGTACAAAACTTAAGGGGGTGGAAAGCAATGAGGCCATGGTAGCAAAGGAAGAATACCAACAAGCACGAAATAAAGTAAACAAGATTAAAGACGACAACCGGAGAGTGCGAAATAGCAGTCTTATTGGGACGATAAGAACGACAGGGGGGTCGAGTTCGAGCGTATTTTGGAAATGGGTGAATAAACGTAACAAAGGGAATAACCAACAGAGCATTAAAGTAGATGGCAGAGTTACAGAAGAGCGAGATCAAATCGCATTAGAACTAGTCAAGCACTGGGAAAAGGTAAATGATAAGCGATGGGGCGGCATGGGGAACCCACCGGAGTGTCCGAACCAGGTCGAGGAAAATCTCTCGGACTTCGTGTGCAGCGAAATCGAAACTGGGGAGGTGCGAAGGGTGATCTCAAAATTGAGGAATGGAAAAGCGGGAGGGATGGACGAAATTCCTAACGAGTTTATCAAAAAAGGGGGAGAGGAACTCTTGGAAAGCCTAACTGCCCTATTCAATTTAGCCATAGAAAAACAAGAGGTCCCAAAGGAGTGGAGGGAAAGTAAAGTGGCATTTATTCACAAAAAGGGGGAAAAAGACGTCTTGGATAACTATCGAGGGATCTCTGTCAGCAGCAACATTGGAAAAGTCTTTTGTAAAGTCCTGTATGGGAGATTAGAGGAGGTGATTGAGGAGAAGGGTTTTTGGGGAGAAATCCAGAATGGATTCAGGAAGGGAAGGAGAGTCACTGGCCATCTTTTCACGCTATCCCAAATGATAGAATCCGCGAAAGCAAAAAAGAAAAAGATGTTCATGGCCTTTTTGGATGTTAAAAAGGCATACGATAGAGTATGGAGGGAGGGTATGTGGCGCAAGCTGGAGGCTCTGGGCTTGGGGGCGAGTTTGTTGGAATTATGAAAGCATTATATAAAGATGTACAGAGTAAACGTAGCCTGGGAAACATTACAACGAAACGTGTGCCTATGGAGATAGGCCTAAAACAGGGGTGTATCCTTTCGCCAATCCTGTTTGCATTGTACATCAAAGGTTTAGGAGATGAACTCCTGCGTACCGAGGAGGGGGTAGCAGTTGGGGACTTGAAGATCCCAGGGCTATTTTTTGCAGACGATATGGTTCTAGTGTCAGAAAGCGAAGAGGGGCTAACGAAAATGCTGGGAATTGTTGGGAAATATGGGAGCAAATGGAGACTCGAATTTAATGAAAGCAAGAGCAAAGTTATACCTGTGGGCCGCAAAGTGGACCCCACTCGAAGGTGGAGAGTGGGTGAGTTCTGCATTCCGAGAGGGAGCAGCAAACTTCTCAGTGTGGGAGAGACAGGTGATTACGAGTATTTGGGGGTAAATATAAACATTACAGGAAGAGGCATCTACCGGAACCACACAAATAAATTGATTCTGAATGGGAAGCGAATCCTTAACCAAATGAAACTTATAGGGAGAACGAGGCAGGCCGATGGATAACGGGGTCGAGTAATGCCGCAGCGCTAGAAGCAATCAGGGGTGAGCTTGGGTGGATGAGGATCAAGGACAGGGTAGACCTGTTGAAGTTCGGTTATCTTAATTATTTGGTAAATCTCCCCGACAGCCGATGGTGTAAAGTAATGTTCCTGAGAATTTTCAACTCAAATATCAAAACGGGGTGGATGGTCCAAGTGAGGGAGCTAGTAGAGAACTACTCATTGGAGATCTCGGATCTGGACGTTGGGGCAAACCAGGGTATAAAAATCGTCAGAGAAAGGGTCATTGAGGATTGTAACCGTAATTGGCGAGAGGGGGGTCAAATCAAAAAGGTCTTTGGGTGGCCTGCGTGATAAAGAAAAGCCTGGTTTTGAAGAGTACCTTGATGGCACCTTTGGGGGTTCACTGTTGTTCAAGCTGAGGTCGCAATCCCTGGAGCTGAGGGGAAACATTGGGAAAGACGGTGAAAGGGAGTGCCAGATGTGTAACTTGGACATGGTGGAGACCCTGGAACACTTTCTTCTAGAATGCCCAAAGTATCAGTCTAAAAGAATGAGAATCACTGGGAGTATAATGGGGAAGTGGGATGGGAGAATGAAGGACATGTGGTTAGGGGGAGACTCAAAGGAGAGGGTTAATATGCTAATCGTAGAGATTGGGAAAAATGGGACAAGGGATATCATCAAGCAGTTCGTCTCCGAGTGTTGGGAGGAGAGGAGAAGCGTGGGAATAGGGAGGCAGTTGGGAGTACAGGGGTAACCATGGCCTTCTCGTCCGAGAACCGCGACAAATCAGCGGCTGGCCAAAGTGTTATTATTATTATTATTATGGGTAGGGTTGTCCCCAATGTCGTAGCCACATGGGGCTGGGGGGACTTACCCCCTCCCCAAAATCTAGCTGTGTCCCCTTCCAAATGTTTTCCGCCAGTAGACTTAGATTTTAAATTTTTCCTGGGGGAGAACCCCCCCCCCCCTCCTCGAAAAAATATTCCTGGAGAAGGACCCCCAGCACCCCCGCCTTTCGCGCATCTGATGGCTATACCCACCCCCGCCCTGTTATCCCCCCCCCCCCCCCGGAAACTTTTTCCTGGCTACGCGCCTGGTTGTCCTCTCTCGTTAGTGGGAGCCCGCGTTGGTGGAGGGTGAGCTTGTTCGGGGAAAGTGTTCAGGAAAGCTTAAACTGGACTTTAATGACTTATCCCCAAGATATTGTAAGATCTTTAGATTATTATCATTATGTGGGTGTACCATATGCTACATGTATCCGAGTCTTGCTCCGCTTTCTAAGGGTAGATCACGGTTTGTCCCCGACTCGCCGTGATGCGTCCTCGGAATCCAAAGCGAGAGTTTGATGCATGTTTGTCAATCCAAATAATGGCTATAATCTTTATTTATCACTAAAATACTCATCAGACGTGGATACAATTCTACACACGATTAAAATAGGCGCTTGCCATCCTCTTAAACCTAAATTTCGCTGTTTTCCTCAGCGACATTCTTCCTCAGATAGACAGCTAATTGATTTCACACCTTTGTCGCATCTTGTCGACAGCTTCAAGCAGGCCACTACTTAACGAACACAAGAATTCCGTGCCGTCGTACATTTTATAAACCTTATTAATCATCAAAATACTCATCAGAAGTGAATAAAATTTTACAAACGAATAATATATACCCACATATACCTGCATATGCACCCTCAATCATTTTTAACTTGTATTTCCTATTATTTTCTCTTCTGTTTGTTTATGTTCGTTTGTGTTCGTTTGTGTTCGTTAAATAGTAGGACCCGTTTAACTTGTTAATATTTATACACCATTACAGGGGCACGTCAGCATAGATTCAAAAATGGTATCAAATATAATTTTTCTTTCGATTCCCCAGCTTGTGCCGAGTACCTGTGCATATAACTAGCCCAAGATGCATCAAGGCGTTCCTGAATGTTTTCATATTTCTGTCTAATTTCAAGTTCTCTCTCAATGTCTACGTCCTCGACGTTTATTTTAACGTTCTCTGCTTCAGTCAGCAACAACGGAACAAGACGAATGAAACCAATACCCGCGGCACCACATCTACTCCTGAATCGCCTATGACGGGCTTCCAGGGAATCTATTTGTGCCACCCCACAATGCAGTTTATTTGGCGAAAATCGGTTGATAAATGCGATTTTGACCACTCAGCACTTTTGGGCTCCTAGGGTGCCCAATTTTGGGAGGGTGAGGTACCTAATTTTGGTGGCAATCTTCATGAATCTATTTGTGCCACCCCGCAATGCAGTTTATTTGGCGAAAATCGGTTGATAAATACGATTTGGAGCAACTCGGCACTTTTGGGCTCCTAGGGTGCCCAATTTTGGGAGGGTGAGGTACCTAATTTTGGTGGCAATCTTCATGAATCTATTTGTGCCACCCCGCAATGCAGTTTATTTGGCGAAAATCGGTTGATAAATACGATTTGGAGCAACTCGGCACTTTTGGGCTCCTAGGGTGCCCAATTTTGGGAGGGTGAGGTACCTAATTTTGGTGGCAATCTTCATGAATCTATTTGTGCCACCCCGCAATGCAGTTTATTTGGCGAAAATCGGTTGATAAATACGATTTGGAGCAACTCGGCACTTTTGGGCTCCTAGGGTGCCCAATTTTGGGAGGGTGAGGTACCTAATTTTGGTGGCAATCTTCGTGAATCTATTTGTGCCACCCCACAATGCAGTTTATTTGGCGAAAATCGGTTGATAAATACGATTTGGAGCAACTCGGCACTTTTGGGCTCCTAGGGTGCCCAATTTTGGGAGGGTGAGGTACCTAATTTTGGTGGCAATCTTCGTGAATCTATTTGTGCCACCCCACAATGCAGTTTATTTGGCGAAAATCGGTTGGTGGCGAATGTCGAATAAGGAACCGGGAATAAGTAACTGTTGTCCCGTTCGTTGATATTTTTAGGACGAGTAGTTCATTTGCGAACTCTTTGGCCCGTCTTGCGAAAAATGAGCTCGAAAGTTTGAAAACGCGCTATACATTAATAGGGAAATTTTAGGGGTTAAAGTTGAAATATCGATACCAAACTTCGGATGTGTATTATTTATAACCCAAAGAACCAGAAACCATTCATTTCAAAACATTAACCCCCAAAGTTTACTTGCGGTCTGTTACGGTCTCTTTTTCTACCTGCGGACTCATTTTAGAGTTCCAGGCACACGAGGCCGTTGTTTTCCCTGAATTCTGACATAAGCTTTAATATTGGAGAGTTCCTCGGTACTGAACTGAACTGAACTGAACTGAAGATTTATTCAACAATACAAAATAAAATACAATAATGTCAAAAGACAAGCAGAAGATCAGATATACACATAGCGATAAGAATATCATTTCTGAAGCTAGATGGAGGGATGATGTATATGTTGAATGGAGAATGCAAGAAGTTATTAACTTTTAGAGTGTATTCCCCAAAGATGCTTTCGATAATTGATTAAAAAAATATATACTGAATGCTATCATTAGTGTTTAATATGTTTACTTTTTGTGAGGCCTGAGCTACTAGGGTCTGAAAAGGGCAAGATAATATTTAGGATAGGATTATAGAATGTTCAAGTTAAGGATTATTAGTGCTGTATTTGTTTATTGCATATTGTTTGTATTTTTTTTTAAAGAAAAATATATTTTTACAATTCTTAAGGTTCGAGTCTAAAGAGTTCCATAGGGAAGTTCCGATGAGTCTGGTGCAAAAGGCTTTAATGTTGGTTCTTCTAAAATTAACTTTGAAATCATTCCGTTGCCGCGTATTGTACCTGTGCGAAGATGCGACTGTGTCAACATAGGAGAGTAAATTGGCTGGCAGGAGATCATGTTTTGCTTTGAACATAAAACTGAGAGTGTTTAACTTAATTAAATCTTCAAGTTTTAGGATATTGTATTTGTGAAATATGGGATTGCTATGACTTTTGAAGTCGGCTCTGTCCAATATTCTTAAAACTTTTTTTTGAAGAATAATAACAGGTTTAAGCCTGGTACTATAAGTGTTCCCCCAGATTTCACAACAATAGTTTAAGCAAGGTGCTATTAAACACTGGTACAACGAGAGAAGTGCTAGTTGATTTATTTGTTTTCTGACACGTGCTAATATAGCGAGGTTTCTAGAGACTTTGGCTAGGATATGTTTAATTTGTTCCGTCCATGAAAGTTTGTGATCAATGTGAACACCCAAAAGTTTTGTGGAATAAACGCGGTCAATCTGTTTCCCATTTATACTTACATTTACTTTTTTATTGTTTCCAATTTTATTTCCAAATATCATAAAATTAGTTTTAAGTATATTTAATGACAGTTTATTAACTTGAAACCAATTGTTGAGTTTATCTAATTCTAAGGATACCATTCTGCAAATTTCTTCTAAATTAGTGCCTGTAAGGAATAAATTTGTATCATCAGCGAACATTATTATTTTTAGAAGAGAGGATACTTTACAAATGTCATTTATGTATAATATAAAGAGTGGCGGTCCTAAGATAGATCCTTGGGGTACGCCACATTTAATTTTCAAATAATCTGAGTCTGTCCCGTTAAGGGATACATACTGATATCTATTTTCTAGATAACTTTGTAGCCAAGCATGCGCTGTTCCCCTTACCCCATATTGTTCAAGTTTGGAAAGCAATATTTCATGGTCGATCATGTCAAATGCTTTCTTCAGGTCAATGAAGACTCCAAGAAGATACTGGGACTTTTCTATAGATTCTGCAATTTCCTCAACTAATTCTATGATAGCATGAGATGTGGAGCGATTATTTCTAAATCCATACTGACAATCCGTGAGAATATTGTGTTTGTCTAAAAAAGACATTAAACGATTGTTGTAAAGTTTTTCCAAAATCTTTGACAATTGGGGTAATAAGGAAACTGGCCTGTAATTTGAAAAATTTTGTTTGTCGCCCGATTTAAACAGGGGAATAACCCGGGCCAACTTCATTGCATCTGGGGAGCATCCTGTTTGAAAGGAAGTGTTAAATATATGGCACAGTGGAGTGGTTATATGTGGTAGGACTCTTTTGATTAAGGTCATATTAATATCATTGTTGTCTTTTGATACTTTCCAATCAAACATTTTAACAATGTTATTAATTTCGCTTTCTGTCACCGGAGTGAGAAAAAGAGAGTCATTAACTGTTGAGTTCAAATAATCTGTATATTTCTGTTTTTCACATTTTGGAATTTGATCAGCGAGTTTTGGGCCCACATTTACAAAGAAGCTGTTAAAATTATTTGCAATGTCTTTGTCGCCGGTTATTGTTTGTTGTCCTATTTTAAATTCATTTGGGTACGAGGATTTCTTTTTATTACTGATTAGGGAGTTGAGTATTTTCCAAGTCTCCTTTGCATTGTTATTATAGCTCTCTAATAGTTGGGTGTAGTGCTGCCTTTCAGCGTATCTCAATATGGTAGTCAACTTATTTTTGTAACGTTTATACTTCAGCTCGGTTGTTTTGTCTCTAACCTTGAGGAATTTTTTGTAAAGATTGTTTTTCTTTTTACATGCATTAATGAGGGAGTTTGTCATCCAGGGTTTGTTGTGAGAATTGCGCTTTTTATTTTCATTGAATTCTACGAGTGGACAATTTGTGTTATAAAGGGATATGAAAGTTTCAATGAACTTATTATATGCCTCATTAGCATCATGATTACTGGTTATCTCTTCCCAATTCTGATTAATTAATTTATCCATGAGATGCAATATTGTACTATCTGTCACTCTCCTCTTTTTTGAGTGGAGTGGCTTTGGGTCACGCTTAGGAGAAAAGTTCACAATTGTGAAAATTGGTAGGTAGTCACTAATATCATTAATAATTATTCCGCTCTCTATTTGAGCCAGTAATTCCGAAGTGAAAATATTATCAATTAATGTTGCACTCGTACCAGTGATCCTAGTTGGAAGTAAGATTAGAGGGTATAATCTAGCAGAAATTAGTTGATTAATAAATGAATTTGTTTCAAAATGTGCCTCGTATTTCATCAGATCTATATTCATATCACCGCAAAGAAAAACTGTTTTACTTTGCGTTTTTTTCAATGTATGTATTAAACTGGTGAATATCAGAGTTGGGAGTACGGTACGTACAAAAAATGCAGATTTTCTTTTTGTTTTTTAGTTCCAATTCAACGCATACTGTTTCACATAAGTTTTCAACTGACCCAGTGAGCGATTCTACTGATGTATGTGTTAACGAGTTGTGAATAAATAAAGCAACTCCGCCACCTGATTTATGGCTTCTGGAGCAAAAATATGATGTGTAGTTATCTATAGTAAAACCATCGGAAGTTTCGTTACTGGTCCAAGTCTCAGACACAGCAATGATGTCAAATTTGTGTTGAGAATTTGCCATGAAATCTTTAATATGTTTGAAGTTCGCGGAGAGGCTGCGACTGTTGAAGTGAATTAATGACAAGTGAGTGTCGTTCTCAATCTTTCGATAAAATTTACTTTCAAATTGCTCTTCTGTGTAATATGGGCATTGTGTAGTTATATCTTTATAGAAGTTATTGTCAGGATCAATATTTTCACCTATGTAATAGCCTTTAGACTTTGAAAATTTAAACGGTTCAAAGTTTAATTCTGAGCAATTTTTGTATATTTCTGTATTAACATTTTCAATACCACACAGATAAAGATTAAATTCTTCATCATTTAGACTAGAGAAGGGGATGTTATCACTAATGCATTTTTTGCAAAACCATGGTAAAGTTTGTTCTGACAGTCCACATGCATGCATATATGAAATTACAACTCATCAATTAGTTACGTCAACTTTTCAAAGCTGTTCCCTACTACCCCCTCCCCCTCCCGTTTTGAATTTTGGAGCGATTTCAACAGGGTGGGGCGAGTCGGCATGCTACTACTTATCTTCAGGAGTTAGAGAGCGTCGTCATTTGCGATGGCGGAAGTGTTAAAATGTGAGCTATGCAAACAAATGAAAATGGGGACAAAGATCACCATCGTGTGACAGTGGTCCAATCCACGCCCTAACATGTCACTCAACTCAGTATGTGTGTAAAAGCATGATGGATCCAACTGTAACGCTATCACACCCCAGCTACATAACTGGTGGGGAAAGACAGTTTACAGATTCAGAATTTGATCTAAACACCGGAATATACCGACTATTAGGGCAGTGAGTATACACAACTCAGAACTGCCATCAGCCTCTCCGACACATTGTAAGACATTGGTGTAGCACCTGGAAAAAGGCATCTGTTTTCTTCCGGTAATTGTGGATTTAGATGGATATAAGATTTCAATAATTCAACTTGAATTGGTCGTGGCCATTATTCTCTTCAAAAAACCCACCCACCTTTGACAATTGTTTTTTTCAAACAATTGAACTAGTTTATTTGCAGACTGCCATCCATATGTTTTGATTATTAACAAATATTTGTTAATTTTTATATGGCTATTAAATGATCATTAATTTATGATATTATACAGTGGACGTTGTCCATTATAAAAGGTAATATATACCGTACATAATATTTTCAGAAATTTCTCATTTGAAATCCTATGACATTGTCCATTTGATGTTGAATTTCTTCTTCCGATCGATTTTATTGGAAGATAGAAGTTTGACGATGGATAATTGAAGTATCAATTTCATTTTTTTGAAATTCACCTATTATTTTTTATCCTGTTATTTTTTCATATGTATTTGTTAAATACCAAAAGGCCAATTCAATAAAAGCATTATCTGCTTAACTTGTGTTCACACATCACTTTCTACCCGGGCTGATCATTATTTTATTTTATAATTTATATCTTCATTTTCCGTTGTCATTGTTGATTTATTCATTGCACCTTTTGTTGGTCATCCTAAAGAGGAATGGTCGATTTGCAGCATAGTCGATTTGCACTGCCATCTCAGACGATTTGCACCATTTTTTTCTTGATTTGCACTGCTGGACAGTCGATTTGCACCATTCAGAAACTCGGTACAGTACACTGTACAGTCGTAATGGACTGGTTGTAATCCATGTGTGGGCAGTGATGTCCATGCATGTGTTTACCAAGTAATAAAAATCATCAGCAGATGATTATTCCAATAATTAGTGTTTGTTATCTAATATTATTGCATCCGTGGGAAAATTGCACAGCAGTGGAAAGTGATCAGTCTGTATATGACACATATCCCTTCAGAAAATCACTTTGGAACAGACTAGAGTTACAGACCCTGTAACTCCAGTCTGTTCTGAAGTGATTTTCTGAAGGGATACGTCACTTTTTATTCATGTGATTTGAGAGTTGCATTCAGGACATTACCCTGGAATAAATCATAACAAATAAATTCACCTCATGACGTTGTGTTGTGTGTTGCCTAGGTGATAGATAACCTTTGCATGCCATTGTTAGTTGGGACGGAGTGGTGGTTAATAAAAAAATGGAGACCATTTGAATCTACAGTATGTGGAGAGTGGATTTGAGGTTCGTATCATAAACTTTAACATCACCAACTTTGACAGATTTTCTTGACACAACCATGGTTTTGGACCGGCATTGGGAAAAGGTCGTAGAAACCCCCAGGTACAGTACGTGGAGAGTGGATTGTAACTAAATCACCCGTGGAGTGGAGTTATCACCCAAGCTATAACTTTCAAATTTTGTAGATATCGACAAAAAAACACAAGCAATGTTCAACCCGGAGGTCCATTGGCTGAAACTTTGCTTTTGCTGGTTATGCTTTGCAACAAATTTGCAATTATTGCTCAGGTGGAATCTTCACTCCGTGGGTGATTTAGTGATAATACACTCTCCATGTACTGTAATATTTATTAACCCTTTATCCAACGCAGATATTATCAAAATTTATTATTTTAAATATCATTTTTTCAAAAAATTTCAACAAAACCATATCATGTGAAACCTCTTTGGAATGAGCTCGACAAGCTCGTTCCAAAGAGGGGTCACATGATATGGTTTTGTTGAAATTTTTTGAAAAATAATATTTTTTCAGCTGCTGAATTTGCATATTACGTGGGCGGATACAGGCGTTTCGTTGGGTAAAGGGTTAAAGCACATGATAGCACAGTTACAGAATGTTTTATATTAACATAAATAAAAAAATAAGCAAACAGTAGAACAAGAAATGTACAGTACGATCAACGTGAACTGGTTACTTTCCACGGGTGGGCAATATTTCTATGGATGCAATAATATTAGATTACAAACACTTATAGCAGGAATAATAACCAAAAAATTAATTAATGAAACACTGGGTACACCCTGTTGCTTCATTAATTAAAATTTTGCTACTGATGACGCATGGATTATGACCAGTCCACAGCGGCTGTACTGTAACTTGTACATGCTCATGTAACAAAAACATAGAGATTGAGCTAAGTGAAAATAAAACTAACACAACCTAAAATATCTAAAAGGCATCCAAGATGGATACCATTAGAACCGGCTCATTGATCCAGTTGTAGTGATATCCACATCTGTATGGTTTTATTACAAAATTGTGAGAATTTGTTTTTTCAAATAGTGAAATTTAATTATTTTTTTAAGGCTATATTAGGTATAGGGTGAAAACACAATAAAAACTGACTGTAGACAGCGTAGATGTCGGAACGCCATGCAATGTTCCAATATTCGTTGAAGAATCACCGATAAGATCATTCATTAAGGAATAACGGAACACTTCATGGCATTCCGAGAGACTTCCAATATCTACACTGTGCCAGCAAATGGGCAGTTTCTTTTATTTGAAGTGTTTTTTTAAAAGTTGAGTTATAGCTTCCCTGCATTTTGATAACTGACAGTCTCCTAAATAATAAATGATTATCAAATAAAAACACTAAACACTGATCTAGATTGTTGATTATTGTGTAGACAATGTTTATAATACCTAATAACCTTTAAAGAAAACACATCTCAATGATTAATAGCAATATAAGGTAGGGCCTAAAAAAAATAAAAATCTGTTTCTCAGGCCCTCCCCCATGGTCCTTTTGGCTGCCGCATACTCTCTTTTTATAACCAATGCAAGCTTTAAAAAAATAAAAACTAAATGGTTTATGTACGATATTTTATCAAAGTTAAAAAAAATTGATAAATTTGTCCCTTGAGTGCAAGAAGGCTTTGCAATGCTAAAGCATTGCAAAGCCTTCTTGCTCTCAGGGGATGAAAATTTCAGAAATACTCCACCACCCATGCTTCTCCTTAGATTATGAGGCCTAAAACATACCAAGTACATGAACTTTTGGTGGCAAAGAAATAATTACAGAAATAAAAAATAAAATAAAAATTTGCTCGCCCGCATGAAATTTTACAAATAATGGTCCGAGAAACAGAAGATCTACTTTATGTGGCCTAAAAATGAAATCGACTAAAATATCAGCACCTTTCATTGATCCTCCCTTTATGATTTGGTATGTGATCTCCTGGTCATCAGTTACGGCATTAGGCATTGGTTCCTCCTCAGTTGACTGTTCTGTTGCAGGTAGCATATCATGTATGGGATGGGATGTATGTTTTTACTGAGTATACAGTGCAGTGTAGTACTAAGAATAATAATGGTTATACACGTGTAAAAACAATTCGGTGGTGGACAGTTAGTTGGACGGTCAATCACACAATCAATGTTTTGAAAATGATACATCTGACATCTGGACTTTTGAAATTTTTTTGTTGTTTTTTTATGCGTTTCGGTCAGTTTTAAGGCAAAAAAAAATTTTTTTTAACACTGAAAATTTGGGGGCCTGGTGGGACTTGGAAAATTTGGGACCAAAATCCAGAATTGTTTTGTTTTTTTTTATGCGTTTTGGTCAATTTTAAGACAAAAAAATATTTTTTTTTTACACTGAAAATTTTGGATCCGGGTGGGACATAGAAAATTTTGGGATCCGTAATTTTTGTTTTTGTTTGTTTTTTATGCGTTTTGGTCAATTTTAAGACAAAAAAAGTTTGTTTTTTTTTACACTGAAAATTTGGGGGCCGGGTGAGACTTCGAAAATTTTGGACCAAAATCCGGAAACTTTTTTTTTTTGTTTTTATGCATTTCGGTCAATTTCAAGACAAAAAAATATATTTTTTTTACACTGAAAATTTGGGGTCTGGGTGGGACTAAGAAGATTTTGGACCAAAATCCAAAAATTAGTTTTTTGTTTTTTTATGCGTTTTAAGAAGAAAAAATTATTTTAGGCTGAAAATGTTTTGTTTGGGAAAAAAATCTGTTTTTTATGCATTTATCTCAATTTTGAGACGTAAAAGTGCAGGAACTGAAAATAGTAGGAAAATCCTGTGTAATGTGTGGGCACAATCGCTTCATCTAGTTGGTATATGCTTTTCTTAGGAGGGGCGTATGCAGCTTATTCAAGTCAAGTCCTGGTTTGATATTTAGACTACCATGTCAGGTGAACGCCCTCAGGCTCCCTGAGGCCTCTTGTTTTTAACTGTTTTAGCAATGTCCTTTATGATTTTCCTGTAATTTATTATGCCTTCTCTTACCTTTTTGTTCTGTGAGCCTGCCTCCTTCCCCACTTTGTTAATAACATGATTCTTGAGATTGTTACATTAATGAACCATGGAAAACTTGAAAATCTTATTTTATTGGACGGACAGCAATATTTTGTGGATACCACTCATTACATGTTAACAGGGGTGCAGAAATTCATGAACGACCGTTTCATTCGTGCATCGTTCGTGCAAACTGCAATTGGCAAAACCGTGTTTCCATTCTTCTTCAAATTTGGCCTAACCACTTTGATGTGCCCGGAAATAAATCGTGCATGTTGTTATTTGCATTCAGTAAAAAGTGTCTGCATTTACATGATTTTAATGAAATAAAAATTCTCCAAGTTCGGGTGTTTCGTTATTATTTATCAGTTAAAAGCAATGTGCATCGACCACAGTCGGATTGAGTCGACAAGCTGAGACTGGGTTTCATTGTTTTTCGAAGTGGCTGGGTTGTCATGACAAATAAACAAGTGATCTAATTTCACATGATACGCATCGCCGATTGGTCAATAGGTATAGACTATTTCTATAATCGTGTTTTGCGATCCACATAAAAGTGGTTATTAGTGAAAACATGATTGTATAAACAGAATATACCCGGCTTTTATAGTAAATAAAAAAACACATGTACCGCGAATTTTCAAAATGGCAAATAAGCAAGAGTCCGTGAACGGAAATACTTTTAAAAAGTGGTCATGTTCCGAACTATTTTTATATGATCTCAATGAGAAAGGCAAAATTGAAAACTTATGCTGTGCAATATGCAGCGAAATGTGGGATTATATACAGAAGGAAGCGAAATTAAGAGGGTTGAAAGGCAGTGCCTTGAACAATGTGAAAACGTACATTGACGGCGTGAATTAAAATTTCCAAGTTAGTACATGTAACAATCATGAAAATTTGAAACATGCTGTTTAAAAAAGGTGATTTTGGTGACCAAAAAATAAAGTGAATTTTCAGCCCCAAAGCCACCAGAAGGCTTCATTCGATAGCACATTTCAAAATTTTTCTGGGGGGAGAACCCCAGACCCCCCGAATCTGCTCGTGCCTTCGGAACTCGCTGTAGATGCCTTCGGCATCTACAATGGGTTATGCAAAAAAAATTGGGTTATGCAAAAAAGAATTTGCATAACCGGTTTTCAGGTTATGCTAAATTTGAATTCCTGCACCCCTGATGTAACTGGTTGAGGGTCAGACGCCACTATAGGGGCTTTAAAAAAAAATGAGGGCAAAACTCAGCATTTTCCTTGATCATGTTTCCTATTCAGTCAAATGGAAATAATATTTTATTTGTATAATTTTGTTCTATTACAAATTATTGGAGTTTGTCTGTGGGCACTCTCCAATAATTTGTAATAAAACAAATTTAGCATAACAAATGTATACCACCAAAAATAATCTGGCCCTCAACCAGTTAACCCAAGAAGACTGCTAATGTTTGCATGATGTTTGCTAATTTTTTTACATTGTCGACTGGTAGGAATCCCAGGCATGTTTGTATTAAACTGCTGAATTTCCTTTTATATAATATTAATATGTGGGTCATGCACATTATATTGATATTACACTGCAAAAATAATCTGATTTTTAGGGCGCTACCTTCATTATCACACTGAAATCATTAGTTCAGTGACACTAAACTGCAAATCTGGCAAAATCATTTAAATTTGGATGTTTCTGATATTTGGCATAAGTGTGTGTTATTTTTGTCTCTGTATTTCCCATTAGCACAGAGAGAGAGAGAGACCTCTATCAACTGTCAACATACAATTTAACCCTTTACCCAATGCAATATCCAAAACTGGCTAGCGCTATTCACAAAAATGACCATTCAACTTTCATTATTATTTCATTTTTTGCCTCAAAACTTAGCTTATGACCACTCATTGGAATGAGCTCAACGAGGGGTCATAAGCTATGTTTTGACGCAAAAAAGGAAATAAATTTTATTCAATAATTTTGATTGCAAGTGCCGTCTGCTTTTCATGTTAGGTAAAGGATTAAAGTAATTTTTACGTTACCTGACTAGCATTGATATATGTAACTGGCTGTTATTTAAAACAAAAAACTTTTCAAAATAAACAGTTTTCTTCATGAAAAAGCCTGTTGTATCAAAAACATCACAGCCTTTTAGCAAATTGTCAGTGAAAGCATGAAAATAATAGGTAGCTATTAGCTGAGACTGTGACTAGAAACCACTGCCTACACTACAAGTCAGAAGTAGTTGTAGCAAAACCGCAATTATCTCATGCTTTTATGTGTGGTCTAAATGATAACTGTGCGCTTATCTAGGCTTAATTGCATGTAGGAATTGCGCGCAATTGCCATATCGAATGACAACCAAAGCATGGCAGGTTCTCCTGGTTACTCATAGCAAACACAGGCAATGTTTCAGCCAATGGACCCCCCAGGTTACCCGGAGGTCCATTGTCTGAAACATTGCTTGTACACAGGCCATACTGTATGTACATATGTTGATAGCCTTACTATGGTTATAACACGTAACGTGCAGATCGACGGCTTTGACGTGCTATTTGTGCGCATTTCATGACTGGACTTCTAGTTTTAACTGTAATAAATGCAAGGTATGCTTCTGGATTGAGCTAAAATGATAAATGCAGTGAATGATCGCTTGTACATGTAAATGGAATGGGAAATGCAAATAAACGATAGGTATTCATTTTTATCTTTTCATATTGGAGGTTTGGGAAAATGTTTTTTAGCTCATCTTGACAGAGTCAAGCTGAGCTAATCTGATCGCTGTCCGTCCGTCGTCCATCGTCCGTCAACACCATGTTTTGGTCTTCTCCAAAGCCACTGGGCCAATTCAAGTGAAAGTTTGTGTGAGTGATGGTCCCAAAGGGGCATTTCATTTTTGTTCAACTCAACATGCCTAGCCCCATAGGGAGGGAATGGGGGAAAATGCTCCAAAATATTTTTAAAATCTTCTTCTCAAGAACCAGTGTGCACAAAAATGACTTGATATTTGCTATGGAGTTTCCTTATGAGCATTATGAGGTGTAGAATCAAGTTTGTTCAAATATGAGGAAATTTCTTTAAAAATCTTCTTCAGATCCACCAGTCGGAATGATTTTATAGTTGGTATACAACATCTCTAGGGGGTCAGATTCCAGGTTGTTCAATTCAAGTGCCTAGGTTAATATTTGGGCTCCATATGGGAACATGAAATTTAACTTAGTAGAATATGAGGGAATTTCTTCAAAAATCTTCTTCAGATCCACTTTTCAGAATGCTTTCACATTTGGTATACACCATCTCTAGGGGGGTCAGATTCAAGCTTGTTCAAATCGGATCCATAGGCTAATATTTGGGCTCGCTATGGTAGCCCAAATTTGAACTTAGTGCAATTCGAAGAAAACTCTTTACAATTTCTCTTCTTCAGATCCAACAGTCAGAATGCTTTCATATTCGGTACACATCATCTCGAGGGAAGTCAGATTCAACTGTGTTCAAATCAACAGCCTGGGTTAATATTTGGGCTCTCTATGGGAGCCGGAATTAGCCATTTTGCTGAAGAATTAAAAATTTTGTATTCAGTACCCTCTAGAGGTGTATAACTAAGATTAATCCACATAGGTTGTATCAAGGGGCTTCATAGGGGAGCTCTACATTTTACTTTATGATCAACTGAAGAAAAGGCATGATGCCCAGATTATTTTTGTCACTCCTGAGGGACTCAAGGATTGACAGTATAGCCTATGGAGATGGCTTGCTTAATGTAGACTCATTCTTGAACTCTGTTTAAATTGTGTTCTGGTCAAGATGAGCACTTCATGCCCTGTGGGGCCTCTTGTTTTTAAATTGTTTTGTACTCTGTTGTTTGCAGAATTCAGTTTTAAAGTTCGACCACAGATTCATGGTCTCGACACACTACTGCTCGAGATCTCTTCAGGATTCAATAGAAATGGTCAAAGTCTTTTAAAACACTTTTTGAAAGCCTTGTTATTCCACCTCAAAATTGTGATGAGAATGAGAATGTTCAGCAAGTATTCTCATATAATTTGTAATTTCACTTTAAATCGAAAATAAAAATATCACAACAGACATGCAGAGGTTTGACTTGTAGGTCTGCCTATTCCAGATGTTCCAAATCATCAACATGAGTAATGCTATGTTTGTAATTCAAAATAAAACACTTTGTAGACAACAAGATAGTGTTCAACCAATTACCAAAAATGGTCTCTGACCGATTACTGGTTATTTGGCTCACCAACGTTAGTTGTGTGAGTCTATGGCATAGTCCTCATATCGGCGTCGGCGTCCACTCTCAAATATTTTGAACTTTTGTGGACAGGTTTTGATTTTTTGGCTTTTTAAAATTTTGTTTAGTTTCTGCATATTGCTATGGTGGTTCACTATAACATTTAACTCTTTTCCAGGGTATTTTGTCTTAATTTTAACCCTTTGAATCAAATTTTAGACTTATTTTGATGTTTGCGTGCAGGTTTTGATGGGTTTTTTTTTCCTTTCTTCCAAGTGGAGATTTACCTTCCAGCATCTGGCCATGCTTTCTATTGTATGTAAACATGCATCTTAGGGCTAAGTTTGTATTATTTAACCCTTTTCCCGCTGAATTACTTCAATTTTGGACTTTTATGTACAGGTTTTGGACTTAGGCTTACAGCTTTTTACTTTCATGTACAGGTTGTGATAAAAAAAAAAAAAAATAAATTGAGGTTGACCTCACTGCATATTGCAGTGGTGGTTACTGTAACATTGATATCTTTTCAGTGCATTTTTAAAAAATTTTTAACCCTTTCAATCGATTTTTATTAGACATATTTTGACGTTTGCGTGCAGGTTTTGATGCTTTTTCTTTTCCTTTCTTCCAAGTGGAGATTTACCTTGTAGCATATGCCCATACTTTCTATTGTATGTAAACATGTATCTTAGGGCTATGTTTGTATTATTTAACCCTTTTCCTGCTGAAGTACTTCAATTTTGGACTTTTATGTACAGCTTTTGGACTTAGGCTTACAGCTTCTTACTTTTATGTACAGGTTGTGATAAAAAAAAACAATTTCAAGTGAGGTTGACCTCACTGCATATTGCAGTGGTGGTTATTGTAACATTGATATCTTTCCAGTGCATTTTTAGCTCAACTTGACAAAGTCAAGCTGAGCTATTGCCATCACTTCTCGTCCGTCGGCGTACGTACGTACATACGTACATACGTACGTACGTAACGTACGTACGTACGTACGTACGTACGTTAGTATGTTAGTACGTTAGTACGTACGTCCACAATTTCCTTTGGCACACCTCACAGGTCGCATTTATGAACAGATTACTTTGAAACTTGGTATGCTTGTTTGGGGGGACCTCTAGATGGGAGCTATCGATTTTCTTCAATTTCCGTCAAAAAATGTTGCCGCGGCTAACGTTCTTAGAACTTAGTTTAGTCAAACCACAATATTTCCCTGTGGCACACCCTACAGGGCACATTTATGATTTGATTGCTTTGAAACCTGGTATGCTTATTTAGGGTGACCTCTAGATGGGAGCTATCGATTTTCTTCAATTTCCGGCAAAAAATGTTGCCACGGCCAACGTTCGTAGAACTTAGTTTAGTCAGACCTCAATATTTCCCTTTGGCACACCCTAGAGGGCACATTTATGATCAGATTGCTTTGAAACCTGGTATGCTTATTTGGGGAGACCTCTAGATGGGAGCTATCGATTTTCGTCAATTTCTGTCAAAAAATGTTGCCGCGGCCAACGTTCTTAGAACTTAGTTCAGTCAGAAGACTCAATATTTCCCTTTGGCACACCCTACAGGGTACATTTATGTTCGGATTGCTTTGAAACCTGGCATGCTTGTTTGGAGTGACCTCTAGATGGAAGCTATCGATTTTCTTCAATTTTCGTCAAAAAATGTTGCCGTGGCCAACATTCTTAGAACTTAGTTTAGTCAGACCACAATATTTCCCTTTGGCTCACCCTACAGGGCACATTTATGATTTGATTGCTTTGAAACCTGGTATGCTTGTTTGGGGAGACCTCTAGATGGGAGCTATCAATTTTCGTCAATTTCCGTCAAAAAATGTTGCCGCGGCCAACGTTCTTAGAACTTAGTTTAGTCAGACCACAATATTTCCCTTTTGTACACCCTACAGGGCACATTTATGATTGGATTGCTTTGAAACCTGGCATGCTTGTTTGGGGAGGCCTCTAGATGGGAGCTATCGATTTTCTTCAGTTTCTGTCCAAAAATGTTGCCACTGGCAAAAAAAATGACATTGGTACCAATGATCTTCAATTTTGCCATTTCATTTATAACTTACCAAGTTCAAGTTTGTCAAGTTGAGCTACAGTGTCATTGACACTTTCATTTAAATTTTTTTAACTCTTTGAATAGATTTTAGACTTATTTTGACGTTTGTGTGCAGGTTTTCATGGATTTTTTTTTCCTTTCTTCCAAGTGTAGATTTACCTTGTAGCATATGTCCATGCTTTCTATTGTATGTAAACATGCATCTTAGGGCTACGTTGTATTCTTTAACCCTTTTCCTACTTAATTATTTTAAGTGGAGTTTTATCTCACTGGCATATTGCCATGGTGGTTATTGTAACATTTTCAGGGTATTTTTCTAAATTTTAACCCTTTGAAACAAATGTGATACTTTTTTGACTTTTATGTGCAGGTTTTGAGGTTTTTCTTTCTTTTTATCCAAGTGGATATTTTTCATGTAGGGTTTCACCTTACTGGCATATTGCCATGGTGGTTACTGTGACATTATCAGGGTATTTTTCTCAATTTTAACCCACTGAAACAAATGTGATATTTTTTTTTTTCACTTTTATGTGCAGGTTTTTAGGTTTGTCTTTCTTTTCTTCAAAGTGGAGACTTACCTTGTAGCATATTGCCATGGTTCCTATTTTATGTTAGCATGCTTCTTAGGGGTTTTCTTTAATTTTGGACTTTTGTGTGCAGGTTTTGAACTTTTTGTTTTTACTCCAGCTACCCCCTTTACATTGGCCACCTGTTGGTGAGCCACGGGGTACTGATACCCCCTCTAGTTTGAGCTCACACTCGGCCGATGCCGATTCCATTTGTAATTCTGTGCACTATTAGATTGACCATATTTCATAGTGTTAAATGTCATTGACTCAGGTCGCAGTAAAATGATCAGATGCGCACACTGAGTCAATGGAGTACAATCTTAACTTTTTCCAGTATGAACTGGCAATTGCCGCACGTACACTAAATTGTAAGCTTTACATGTCATTTAACTTGCATATCTCGTCAGGGAGCATCTAGAGAAATTAAGAATACACCTTATTTCTCAACTTTATTGAATGGTGTCATTGACATCATTTTACATTAACGATCAAACAATTGTAGAAGATGATAAAAGAACCCCCTGTTAACCCTTTACCCAACGCAGACGATATCAAAATTTATTATTTTAAATATCATTTTTTCAAATTTTTCTGAAAATTTCAACAAAACCATATCATATGACCCCTCGTTGGAACGAGCTCGACGATATTTTTACAAGTGCTGAATTTGCATATTACGCGGACGGATGCGGCCGATTCGTTGGGTAAAGGGTTAAGGGAACCTGTTTTGAGGTTGTAAAAGTCTGAAATAGGCCTTTAAGGGTTAAACAACATTGTCAGGTGGGCACCTTGTTTACAAAGGAAACATTAAGTGATTAGCTCATTATAGACTTGAACTTTTGGACATCTTGGATTCATGTGAGAATCAAAATTGATTCATGTGAATGATTCGTGTTAGGAAAACAATGAGAATCAACATTGATTCTCACAAAATTTTTATTTTCAAACTAATATTACGTAACAGGAACAAGTAAAAAAATTATTACGGCTACAGTTTGCATGGCTAAATTATGCTATCCTTGAGCTTCTTACCGAATGTCATCACTACATGTACTTCTGAGGAATGGAGAAGAGGTATTCCTGTATTGGCGTATACATGTACATCCAGTTAGGGACCGTTTTAATTTCTCTCATCCATCAGCTTTTGCCTTGTTTCTCATGGTGGTGCAGCATCTGATGCTAAATCTTCGAAAACTGTCACCAGCTGGTTAACCCTTTACCTAATATAATAATAATAATAATAATTTATTTATATAGCTCTTTTCCCAGCGAAACGCTGCTCAAAAGCGCTGAAAACATAGGTGACGGTAACAATGGTATAATCAGCGGCCGAAGGCTGCTTGAAAGAGATAGGTTTTCAGAGCTTTCTTGAAGTGATCTGCATTTTGGGTTTTTCTAAGGTTCTGAGGGAGGGCGTTCCAGAGTGAGGGAGCTGCAAAAGTGAACGATCTCTTCCCTGCCGTTGATCGAATTCGAGGTACAGCAAGGAGACTCTCAGAAGCTGATCTGAGATTCCTCGACGGTGTGTGTACTTTGATGACCTGCTTAAGGTAGATTGGTGCTTTGTCGCTATGTAAGATGTTGTGTGTCACTGCCAATACCTTATACTTAATGCGAGACTCAACTGGCAGCCAATGCAAAGATTTCAGGATTAGTGTAATGTGGTCATATTTTTTCGCACCGGTAATGATCTTAGCTGCTGTGTTTTGAATACGTTGAAGCAGGTACATTGATTTCAGAGGAAGGCCGAAATAGAGAGAGTTGCAATAGTCCAAACGGGACAGGACCAAAGACTGTATAACAGTTTTCAGAGTGTTTTGGTCAAGTAGCTTTCTGATTTTGTTGATGTTTCTTATTTGGAGGAAGCAGCTTTTGCTCACTTTTGTGATTTGGTTATGCAGATCAAAGCGACCATTAAAAGTGAAACCGAGGTTTAGGGCAGTTTTTCTTGAGCTAACTGCGCTATCGCCTATTTTCAAGCAGTTAATTGGAACTTTGTCTAGCTGATGTTTGGCGCCTAACTGTACAAATTCTGTTTTATCATCATTTAATTTCAGAAAGTTTCTCCCCATCCACTGTCGAATATCCTCAATGCATGCCTCCAGTGTTGTTAAGGAGTCATTCATATTGGAAAGATCAGCAGACAGATACAGCTGGATATCGTCTGCGTACAGGTGAAAATTTACAGAGTGCTTCCTTATGAGATCCAAAAGTGGTAGGGTGTAAACTGTGAACAGTAAGGGTCCGAGTACTGAGCCTTGGGGGACGCCATATTTTAGCTCGACGGGCTCAGATAGAGTATCGCATATTTTCACAGATTGCGTTCGGTCACTTAAGTAGGAACGTATCCACTCAAGGGCAGATCTGCGTATTTTGAGTCGTTTTTCTAACCGCGACAACAGAGTTCGGTGGTCAATCGTATCAAATGCAGCAGACAGGTTGAGCAGAACGAATTATGTTAGCCTTCGATCGTCCATCGAATTCAGCACATCGGAGCTGACACGAATTAAGGCTGTTTCAGTGCTGTGCCCGGGTCTGTATGCAGATTGAAATATTTCCAGATTGTTATTATCTGAAATATGCTGAATAATTCTTGAGGCAATAACCTTTTCAAGACATTTAGACAGAAAAGGAAGGTTAGACACTGGTCTGTAGTTTTTTAGAACGTTGACATCTAGGCTTGGTTTCTTCAGGAGTGGAATAACATGGGCATGCTTAAATGCTGTTGGTACAGTTCCAAGAGCCAGAGATGAGCAAAATATACTAGTAATGGTGGGAAGTAGGTGGTCTAAAACAGAGCTGTTTTTGAGAAACCATGTTGGCATTGGGTCGAGAGAAGAAGATGTGGAGGAGGCTTTCAATATAATTGACTTAACCTCATCCATGGTGGGAGGCTGAAAGTCGTTAAGGGAGATATCAGAATATACCGATATGTCTTCATCACTGGTCACTGAATTTAAGGCCAAATTTTCGAGGCCACTACGAATCTTTGAAATTTTATATCTGAAAAAGTCAGAGAATCTAGATGCGAGCTCGGAAAGATGGGTGTGCTCAGGGAGCTCGCCCTTCCCGTTCACATGTAGAAGGTTGCTGACTATCTTAAAAATCTCTTTAGAATTTCTGCCACATGACGCAATGCTATTTTTCACCCAGTCCATTTTAGCTGACTTAATAGATGAATTTAGCTTGTTACGAAGTGTTTTATACATATCTTTATGAACATGGAGGCCAGATGTAACAAAGCGGCATTCTGCTTTCCTGCACATTTGCTTTAATTTCCTTATCTCATCGTTGTACCATCCAATGTTAGGACGAACAGTGACAGTTCTTGTTTGGATAGGCGCGTGGATGTCTAATACCTTAGTTAGGGTCTCGAACAGTATATCAGTTTTTGAGCCGATGTCAGCTTCATTTTCAATGAGTTATGTTAGGTTACATAATGAAAGGTCCCTCAGAAAATTATCAATGTTGATGTTGCATGTTTTTCTAGCTTTGACAGTCTTCTGGACTGCTCTTGGTTTTGCAAATGAAACATTGCATAAAATCAAGGAGTGGTCAGAGATATGCTTGTCCGCTATGCTACTGACAGCTATGATGTCATCATTTTCTCTAGCAATGATCAGATCGAGTGTGTGCCCAGAACGATGGGTTGGGCCACAGACGAGCTGATGCAGATTCACAGAGGAAATGTGATTTATGAATTGGTTGGCATTCTTGTTGTCGGGATTATCAACATGGATATTGAAATCACCGAGAATTATAAGGTGGCCAGGAAGTAAAGTCACCGTGCTTAAAAAGGTGTTAAATTCGGACATAAAAGCATCGAATGTAAATTTGTTACGACTTGACGAAGGTGGCCGGTATATACAGACAAGCTGTGCGAGTTGGCCGTTAATATTGAGTGTAACACAAAGTACTTCAAAAGATGAAAAAGGACCAAAGTTTAACTTCTTTAAGCCCACAGACTGTTTATAGATGACAGCAAGTCCACTTCCTCTTTTCCCAGCTCTTAGCTCCTGTTGGATACCGTAATTTGCTGGAACAAGGCTAGACAATACTGCTCCATCCTCACCCTTCAGCCATGTTTCAGTGAGCACAAAAATGTCCAAGTCGTGTTCGACGATCACATCATGGAGAATTTCGGTTTTGTTACAACAAGAACGTGTATTTAACAGACCAAGATTATAGTTAGTATTCCAGATCTTCTTCTTAGCATTAGGGGGGAACTTGGCAGAGTTAGGAAAATCAAGTGAAAGTCTCTTTTCCTCCCCTCGTGCCTCGCTTGCTTGCCTTCTGCTTGTTTAAGCTCAGTGACCTCACAGTCTGCCAGACGTTGTAGGGTAATTTGCAATGCACTCCAGGGTTCAGCTCCAGTAATTCATTACATGAAAAAGAAATAGGATTTAAAGATTGTTGATGAACCATCTTTGAGTACAGCTGTACCTGAGTGTGCTGATTCATCAGGTATTTCACACCTCCAGTTGTAGTACAGGAATCAATAACCCACAGTGCAGGTTGGTATTTCACACCTCCAGTTGACCAGCAAGAGGAATCAATAATCCACTCTATTTCAACACCATCCACTGAGGAACCAGATAAAGGCTTTGTTAACTTTACTGGGAGATCCACTCAGAGACTGTCCAAATTTGTAGAAAAATCCACCAAAATACAGAATATAACAGACAAAAATGGCAAGAAAAGAAACTAGAATAAGTCTACCACACCGTAAAATATCTCAGAAGTTTCTCAATAAAACATACAAATATGGATATCGTCGAGCTGGTTCTAATAATAGCCATGTTTGTATGGTTTTATTGAAAAATTATGAAATTTGTTTTCGGAATATGTGAAATTGAATTCATTTTTAGCTCAACTTTGGTGAAGCCAAATTTGAGCTTATGCCATGTCTGTCTGTCCATCAACAATTCAATACGGCTCAGGCTAGAGGCCTTATTTATGAACCGATCCTTACGAAACTTCTTGGGTACCTTTGTTATGACCGTGGGACGAGAATGAGTGTTTTTGGGTCCGATCCGAAATTCAAGTTGGTCGCTGGCAGCCAATTTGGACAAAATTAGGTGCAATCAGATTTTTGCACAGAACTTCCATATGAAAGCGCTGATTTAAATAATGTTTTGTATGAATGTTTAGTACCATGGGATACATCACATATAATGCAGGGTTTTTTCTCGTGCGTAAATTATGCAATTTAGACTAACTTTGATTTATTTAGTGTTACTTTCAGCACTGTAAGTGCAAATGCCAATACGGCTCGGGCTAGAGGCTGTATTTATGAACTGATCTTCACGAAACTTCTTTGGTACCTTTGTAACGTAACGGCCAAACCGGCCAGCACTATGTACAAAATTCACCATTCAGTTTTTATCACTTTTCATTTTTTTGTCACAAAACATAGCTTATGACCCTCATTTGAACGAGCTCAACAAGCTTGTTCCAATGAGGGGTCGTAAGCTATGTTTTTGACGCAAAAATAAAAAAAATTAGTGTTTCAAGAATTTTATTTGCAAATGTCATCTGCTTTTCATGTTATGTGAAGGGTTAACTTGTATCAGGAAAGGGGAAAATCAATGGATTGTAAGATAAAATTTGTATCTGCCACAGTAACATCTACGAGTATGTGCAATCATTTGATTCAGAAAGAGAATTTTTTCATTCACTCATTGAATACCGATTACACATATCAAGGTCACCATTTTGATAACAGTACTTACATGACAAATAAATCACCAACACAGGAAAATAAATTAGACTTGATCAATTTTTGCCATGATGATATTTTAATATTGGCCTAACATGCATTCAAGCTGAAAGAATTAAAACAAAGGAACACAAGGCTGAAATAATGCTATAAACTTTGGCTGTTATAGTACAAGTTGAACGATGAATGGGGATTATGTCAGGCTTGGATCAGGAACATAATACCATGATGTCATAATGATCTTCATTCATAAAAAAACAACTCAAATACACTGAATGTTGTCAAAAATAAATGAACAAGCCAAGAAAGGCAGGAATATTGTAAGATAAATTGGTTATTATCGCCAAGTGGGTTTCCACTTTCCAAGGTACTAAGATAGTTTTGTCATAACTCTTGAAGTGTTGATTGAGAATCTAGTATCGAGACTTGATGGTGTTTTTGTTATGTATTGTGATTTGCCCCAAAGGGCTCGCCATGATACTTAATATGATCACCATCTTGGATTGATGCAAGTTTCTTGATCGACACATAGTGGTGATACCGTATATTTTTGTTGCAACCAGAACATATTTTCTCCAAATACAAGTAAAAACGCGACAGACTGGACAAAATGCTAATCTGTATTGAAGATAGCAACCACACAGGCAAATGATTCAATTCAGAAAGAGAATGTTTTTACCTGCATCGATTTATTACACATTGTCTCCTGAGTTCCAGTGTGTTCTACATGTATGTGCCAATAGGCACATACATGTAGAACACATTGGAACTGAGGGGACGACATGTCGAGACCACTGGTTTTATTACAATAAATAAACGACAAAATAAATCACCTCAACGTAATAAATCAGACTAGATCATTTTTTACCATGATGATATTTTTATACACAGTTACAACTAAAAGTCCTGTCCTGAAATGTGCACAAATAGCATGTTGATATGCGCGTTAATATACGCGTTATGACCATAGTAAGGCTATCACATTGTGTGCATGCAGCCTGTGCACAAGCAATGTTTCAGCCAATGGACCTCCGGGTAACCCGGAGGTCCATTGGCAGAAACATTGCCTGTGTTTGCTATGAGGAACCAGGAGAACCTGCCGTGCTTTGGATGTCATTCGATATGGCAATTGCGCACAATTCCTACGCTCAGTTAAGCCTAGAAAAGCACACATTTCATGACAGGACTTCTAGTTTTAACTGTAGGCTTACCTTGCATTAAACATGAAAATTAAAACAACGAAAGACACAGTTCAAACACTAAACTTCAGCGGTTCTAGAACAATGAATAGGAATTACATCAAGTACAGTGCATAGAACGCAATACCGTGACATCATGATCGTCATTCATAAATTAATTCATAGACACTGAATGATTGTCAAAACAGATGTCGTTAAAAGCTGGAAAGGGAGGAATATTGTAAGATAAATTGGTTATAACCCCCAAGTGGATTCTGGAGATGGTACATGTACAGTTAAAACTAGAAGTCCTGTCCCGAACTGTGCACTTTTCTAGGCTTAATTGTGCGTAAGAATTGCGAGCAAATGCCATATCGAATGGCATCAAAAGCACAGCAGGTTCTCCTGGTTACTCATCACAAACACAGGCAATGTTTCTGCCAATGGACCTCCGGGTTACCCGGAGGTCCATTGGTAGAAACATTGCTGGTGCACAGCCCACTTGTACAGAATTTGATAGCCTTACTATGGTCATAACGCGTAGATCAACGCGCAGATCGACATGCTATTTGCACGCATTTCTAGTTTTAACTGTATATTGAAGTCTCGACCTTGCCTCTGGGTCATATACAGTTTGAAGCACATGACTGTTGACATTACAATGATGTTTTTTCCAGCGCACTTGAGTTACTTGTAGATAACGGAAAATGACCACTGTTTGTTTTCAGTCAAACGAGCATCGTTCTTAATATATTTCTGTCTAAAAATATCACCTTCACATATTTATTCGGAACAGCAGATTACCCAAAAGAACAACTTTTCCAATGTTTGATTTCAAAACTTCTCCTGGCGTTTCTGAAGAAGACTGTACTTTTATTGAAAATGTTGTAGGGTGTGTTTGCTGTCTTGACAGTGGTGAGAAAAAATATTTAATGTCGATAAAATTGATTCGACATGCTTCATATTCAGTTTTGAGTTGGTTACTTGTGTTTCAGACATTGCTTTGCATTAATACATTTACATCAGAAAAGCTAACGCGGTTATGAGCTGTAATGCATGGGAAATATATTAGCACTTAATACATCAGAATCGCTACTGTACTAATGAGCATTAATCTCTCATCCTGGAGATGCCGGTGGTAGAAGTTGATGCCAAATGCCACCGGGTCATTTTAATCTCTTTTCCTCGTACCGGTGATGGGTGATCACAGGATCATCCCTCTGACGTGTACTGTATTGTCTCGTCCTAATGAACTCATTGATATAGAGTTGAAACGAGAAGTTCTGTCACTGTATTGTGCACTATTTTGAAGTAATAGCGCGCTGAGTAAATGCACTTTTTGTCTCCATCAAACTCAAACTGCCCCATTAGCATAACTTAATTCCTGTAGAAAAACAACATGCCCAACAGTTCTCTACTTGTAAATAGAAATTATTAGCATCATTCCTAACCTCTACCGGGTAACATGTACAGTACGGCCACCATGGACTGGTCACTTTCCATGGATGGGAAATATTTCCATGGACGCATTAATATTAAATTCCAGACACTAATAAAGGAATAATTATCAAAAATTTAATTAATGAAGCACAGGGTACAACCCGGTGCTTCATTAATTAAAATTTTGCTGATGATGATTTTTATTATTTGGTAAACGTATGCATGGATACCACTGCCCACATTTGTATTTTGGCCAATCCACGGCGACTGTTCTGTATATGCCATGATGTAAATCTAGTATATAAATGCGAATGTCTGTATCTATCTATCTCTCTGTCTATCTCTCTCTCTATCTTTGTTCCGGGTGAACTCTTCTGTTTCTTGATCGATCGATCTCAAATTTTGTACATGGAGGTAATTCGTCCCTGCGAGTAACATGGGGTGGGTGCCGTGCCTGTGCGGGGTAACTTTGACCTTGAAATTGATGATCTTGACCTTTTATTTAGAAAACGGCTGGGCCAATCGGGCTAAAATTTCATATGTGCTGGTATATTGACCAGTTGATCATTTTGACTTTATCGGGGTGCCCGCGTGGGGTGACCTTGGAATTGGTGACCTTGACCTTTTATTTCGAAAATGGCTGGGCCGATCGGGCTAAAATTTCATATGTGCAGGTATATTGACCCATCGATCATTTTGACTTTATCAGGGTGCCCGTGCAGGGTAACCTTGACCTTGAAATTGGTGACCTTGACCTTCTATTTCGAAAACGGAGGAGCCGATCATATCTGCGGGTATATTGATATAACCATCTTCTCCTGTGCAATGCTGGGTAACACCCGCTAGTAGATATTAAAATTTGACTACATATACAGATGCAGAATGAAGATAGTGGATTACTACTTAATCGCAGCGCCATATATTCTCCACTCGAAAAGTGTTTACATGCCCAATTGTTTATAACAGGACAAGTAACACTTGCAGACTTCATCACGTGGACCACCAGGTACAACCTGATGGTCCATGTGATGAAGGTTTGCAAGTGGTTCTTATATTTTGTCCTCAGAAATTGTAAATATGTAAATACTAAATGAAAAATCCATCCCTCATTATTTACTAGTAATCCTCCCTTCACATACACTACTGCGCAAGCGACCATTACATGAATATCCTAGGTCTGTGGTGAGACAAAAGTATTAAACCCACCCGATATTGTGCAGACAATGAATGCAATAATTAAATTGGACAAGACATTTGGAGTGAAAGGGATTAACTCCAGAGAGCGTAATCTCGGCATTAATCGTGAAATAGATTAGACCAAATAAAAACTACTGCATGTTGATGTCACAGAATGTCAGAATGATAACCAGTCATCAATAATTTTCCGAATCAAATTTATGTACGTTTGTGTCGGAATGTTTCAATTTGTCGGAATTTAAAAAAAAAAATTCTCTCTGATTAAAAACGTAAATATTTTCTGAGTGTTGGTAATGGTAAGGCCAACGTCATTTCGTCGAGTTGAGATTGTTGAGTTATACATGTATTTCGACCACAAAATTATGAGAGTCGTGCAAAATACAACAATAAGTACATCCTTTTCATTCAGGTGCCCTAGAAATTAATTACAGCTGTGAATCACGACAATTTTAAGATCGCGTCGGACATTGACTCGAGAAACAATCGCCAATATAACGTGCCAACTTCTCTTAGATCTTGAGTGAAGATATCGCAGACTTGGGATATTCATGTGATGGTCGCTTGCGCAGTAGTGTACTATAGTCTCAATATTTTCTGTTTGTTTGATCAGTTCAGTTTGTGATTTCACTACCGACCTTACTAATAGTGCCTTATTATTATTATTATTATTATTATTATTATTATTATTATTATTATTAGTTTGCATTGCACAGTGCAAACGTTCTTGTGTATTTTAGAATACTTATTCTTTTACTGTTAGGAGCCCTTTAACCAATGCCCATTTTCAATTGCTAATTCTGACAGGATGTCTGGTTTCAACTGTATGCCCGGAGATGTATGTCAAGAGATGAGGCCCTGACTTCAATGCACCATCTCCAAAATCCACATGCTCCCTCATTTTTAGGGTAGAATTTCTACCAGTTCCCTTTTTGTCTGTTGGGGTGCTTTTCTGTTCCCTTTGCGCCTTTGTATTCTGCCACCATATTCTGGTAGCTGGGGTTTGGGGGGTGTCCTGATTTTTTCATTGGGTTCACCTTCCCATCTACATTGCTCTCATCAGATATACCTAGGACGATGCTTTGCAGGCAATTTTTGTTGCATTTTGAAGTTTCACATTATTCATGCTTCACTTGATATGGGTGTTCTGCTTAAAGACCCTGTGGGCGGTGTGTGGTCTTCCACCTTTTGGGCTTCAGCCTGTCGTGTAGTTTAGGCATGTGCCATTTCCTCCAACACCCTCGGGAAGGAGAATGTAATTGTTCGGGCTCCTGAACCAACTCTATCTGAAGAGAGTTCTACCGCTCGGAGGGTTTTTTTGCTGTCTTTTGGTGGCATGGATACTGGGGTAGCTGCTGATATTCTGACGAAGAGATGCCTAGTTCCGGGACTACTGTCCCCATCCAGTCGACATCTGAAGCTGTTACTAGGGTTGTGATTCCTCATTTGGAGTCGAGCTTGGTTGCTGTCTTCTCTTTTCCGCCTTTGACAACAGCTACTGATGTATCCATTCCTGCTGCTGATCCGTCAGTGATGGCATTGGTCTCCGTTTCAGCTGGCCTCGGCAGGTATGCCCAACATGGGCTATGTGTCTTCCGACTCAGGCAATGGGTGAGACACACTGGACATTGAGAGCCATCAGTCTTCTGATTTGGGGGCAGCTCTTGACTTTGTGTTTGAGATCCTTCAAGAACTGAAACTGTCAGACCAGCCGGAGGTTTCAACCAGGATGCAATCATCAGTCACACGCCTGCAGTCTGTGGAGCAACCTGCATCTGGGCACCTTCGATCGTATTAGTTAGTACAAGTGGTTGAAGCTTTTGCAAGATTGGACTTAAAGTTGACTTCCAAGCCTATGAAGACTTCATTCTTCACTAGACTCATACCCTTTTTGCCCCCTGTGCGTTATTGTTCCTACGATGCTGCCAGTCCATCAGTCTGCCAGACTTTGACGGTCTTGGATCAGGACTCCTCGTCCCTCTAGGTTTCACAGCCCAAGTCAGCCATTAATCCTATGGCGACTTTGCTCTTTGATCCGCTTCATTGGTGGGTCCGTGACTATTCCATGATTCCGTGGCGACGGTCTGGGATGACGTCCTACGTCATTCCAGAGATCAGCTGCTCCTTCGCCAGCTTGATCCGCCTTCTGTTGGAGGCTGGGCCCATTCCCAGCCTAACAAACACCCTTCTGCTTCCTCTGTGAAGCCACGGGCTGATCCTCCTGCTTCCATTTCTACCTCTTACTCACATGGTAAGGGAAAGCATCGGCAGTCCAGAGGGGGGTCTCGGGATCCTTCTTTCAATACAAATCTCTGGTTTCTCCTCTCATGGGCCTCAACAGGACTCGAAATGAAGGTTCTCACCTTGATTCCAACCCAAGTTCCTTCATACGGTTCACATTGGGAACTTTTGATTATGGAGATCTCTGTCAAAGGGGGCAATCAAGGTTGTCAAGAACATTCATGCTGTGGGATTTTATTCCCGCCTCTTCTTGGTGCCAAAGAAGGATGATCGACTCCAACTGGTTATCGATCTGAGTATCCTGAACCAGTCTCTCATTGCTCCCTGTTCAGAGTGGAGACTTTCAGGTCGGTTCGCCGCTCCATTCACCAGGGAGGTTTCACTTCCAGCATCGACCTGCAAGACGCTTACTTTCACTTTCCAATTCATCAGATATTGCGAAAGTATCTCAGGTTTGCTTTTCTGGTGTGAGTTTACCAGTTCAAGGCCATGCCTTTCGGCCTCAACCTGGCTCCTTGGACCTTCACTCGACTGATGTTGCATGTGATAGCCTTCCATCGCACACGGTCTAGGGTGACTTCTTCAGCATATCTGGACGATATCCTCCAGAGGCCCTCCAGTGCTGCTCTTCTGGAATCCGAGGTCGACCAACTGTTGAGCCTGCTCACTTTGCTAGGGTTCAGAGGTGAGGAGAGGTCGGACCTGGTCCCTTCTCAGTTGTTTTGTCATCTAGGGATAGGCTTCCATACTCAACTGAGATTCTCTTGGCCTTCACCCTGACTCTGACCCAGTCCACATCCGGGACAGCTTGGAGTATTCTTCAGCTGCTCAGTCTCTGCAGTTTGGTGATGGATCTCATTCCTTTAGGTCGGCTACTTGTCAGACATCTCCAACAGTTTTTGCTCAGTCATTGTGGACTGAATGTCGATCCTCTGGATCTGGTGCTTCAGTTACCATCATCTCTCAATCGTCACCTTCTTCCTTGGATGGATGTTCAGTGGAGTGTGCAGTGAGTTCCGTTGGACTTGCCCACTTCCGATCATGTTCTGAAGGCAGATGCCAGCGATCTCGGATGGGGCACGGCATTAGACCCTCTAGGTCTAACAAGCCCCTTTCTGCTTCCTCAGCAAAGTCAAGCTATGCCATGTGGTAAGGGTAAGTGTTGGCAGACCAGAAGGAGGTCTCAGGATCCTTTTATTAGCAGATGAGGTTGTTTCTCCTCTCACGGTCCTCGCTGGGTCTCAAACTGATGGTCCTCACCTCAATATGTCCCAGGTTTGAGGAAGGATATCAGAGTTTGCAGACTGTTGGATCATGATCACAGTCGATCCTTGAGTGTTAGATGTTGTTCTGTCCACTCTGTTGATATCCTTTTGGAGGCACCCCATCCTGTTGAGGGTGCTGCTTCCAACCCAAGTTCCTTCAGACGGTTCACATCGGGAACTTTTGATAATGGAGATATACAATCTCCTGTCAAAGGGGGTGATGGAGGTCATCAAGAACATTCATTCAGTGGGATTTTATTACCACCCGTTCTTGGTGCCAAAGATGGACGGTCGACTATGACCGGTATCGATCTGAGTATCCTGAACCAGTCTATCATTGACCCCAAGTTCAGCATGGAGACTTTCAGGTCGGTTCGCTGCTCCATTCACCAAGGAGATTTTGCTTCCAGCATCGACCTGTGAGATGCTTACTTTCACATTCCGATTCATCGGACATTGCAACCAGGCCTCAACCTGGTTCCTTGGGTCTTCACCAGATTGATGTTGCATGTGATAGCCTTCTATTGCACACGGACCAGGATGACTACTTTGGCATATCTGGATGATATCCTCCAGAGGCACTCCAATGCTGCTCTTCTGGAGTCCGATGTCAACACACTGTTGAGCCTGCTCTCATTGGTAGGGTTCAGAGTCAACAAGGAGAAGTTGGTCCCTTCTCAGTCGTTTTGTCATCAGGGGATGGACTCTACTCGGCTGAATACGGTGACGGTTCCCCGGGTGAGGACAGTAATTCTCTCGGCTTTCGTCCTGACTCTTACCCAGCACACGTCTGCGATAGCTCAAAGTATTCTCCAGTTGCTTGGTCTCTCCACCACAGTAATTCTCTCGGCTTTCGTCCTGACTCTTACCCAGCACACGTCTGCGATAGCTCAGAGTATTCTCCAGTTGCTTGGTCTCTGCGGTTCAGTGACAGATCTCATTCCTTTAGGTCGGATGTATGTCAGGCCTCTCCATCACTTTCTGCTCAGTCGTTGGAGACCGAATGTCGATCCTCTGGATCTGGTACTTCAGTTACCAGCATCTGTCACCTTCTTCCCTGGAAGGATATTGAGTGGATTAGGCAGGGAGTTCCGTTGGACTTGCCTACGTCCGATCATGTTCTGACAGCAGATGCCAGTGATCTCGGATGAGGCATGACATTGGATCCTCTAGGTCTTTCTGTTCATGGTGTTTGGGACCAGGGTCAGGCAGCTTTTTACATCAACCAGACGGAGCATCTTGCTCTTCTTCTGAGTTTCCGGGTAGTGGATCCTCCACCTTTTGAATCGTCAGGTCCTTCTGTTGTCCAACAATTCGACAGTAGTCACTTACATTCAGAACCAGGGCAGCACGCACTCGGTTCCCATGTACAAATTCACTCAGGATCTTCTACTGCTCGCTCAGGATGTCAATGCCGGGGTGTGGTTTATCACATTCCCGGTCATCTGAACATCCTAGCCGACTCCCTGTCCCGACGGGGCAGGGTCATTTCCACCTAGTTGATGCTCCACAAGTTCACAAGGTAGTGTTGCAGTCATCCCCACATCAATCTGTTTGCGACCTGTTGTAACCATCAGGTGGACACACTTTCATGCCCCCGTGCCCAGATCCTCTGAGTTTTGCCATGGACTCTCTGTCACTCGATTGGAACAGTCTAGTCAGCTATCCCTTCCTGTCAGTTCCGATTCTGCCCTGGGTTCCAGCCAAGATACGAACCTGCAGTTGTTGAATCATTCTGATCGCACCCCTGTCACCTCAGTGGGTATGGATCAATCAGCTCCGCTCTCAGTTGGTGGCAGTTCCGGCACACCTCCCTCTACATTGCAACCTTCTTTGTCAAGGTCACCTGAGGAGGTTTCATGTCGACCCGACTTCATTGTGCCTTCACGCCTATCTTTTGTCTGGTCCTGTCTCCTCCGTGGAGGTTTTTTTTGAGACGAGCAGTGGAGTGCATTTCTTCTTCAAGGTGGCACTCCACTGGTTTATCCTATGCAGCTAAGTGGAAGGTCTTCTATCGATGGTGTGCTGACCACTCTGTTGATTATGCCAATCCTTCGATAACACAGATTGCAGAGTTTCTGGTATATCTATTTGATTCTTGGGGTCTACAGCCTGTTAACATCAATGGGTACAGGTCCATGCTTTCGGGGACCTTTTTGTATTTGGGAAAGTATCATATTGGCAATAATCTGTACCTCTCCAGGTTTTATTCGGCACTTTTCTTTGAAAAGGCCTAGGATTTTGCAGCTTACCCCAGGAGGGAATTTTTTTTGAGTGCTGCTTTGCTTGGGGGGATTTCGAGGGGCACCGTTCGAACCTTTATCCCAGGTGGATATGAGTTTTCTCACAAGACAGCATTTCTGATGGCTTTTGCATCAGCCAGAAGGGTTAGTGAGCTTCACTCCTCCTTGGTTGATCCAGCCTTTTTCAGGAGCTCCACCAACACTGTTACTTTTACCGCTGATTGCTCCTTTTTGGTCAAGAATCAGATACCGGAAACTATTCCACCTCCTATCTGTATCAGGGCTTTTCCTTCTGCTGAGGGTAATTGCCTTTTGCTCTGTCCAGTTCGTGCAATTTGAATTTACCTCAACCGGACGCAGTTCATTAGGATAGGCAGGAAACGATTATTTCTGTCTCTTATCCTATGGTCGACAGAAGATCTCTCCTCAATCCATTTCTCGATGGATTTATCTTGCTATTTGTGCATCATGCGCTCGTTTAGCGACTGACGATTGTATTTGTGCATGCATTGTCTACCTCCTGGGCTTATGCTAATTCTGTCGAGTTGTTGGATGTTATGTTTGCAGCCTACCTGAGAAATGCTTCTACTTTCTCCACCTTCTATCTGCAGCAGTTGCACGAGCAGTCTCAGGACCTTTTTTCTTTAGGCCCGCTTTTCTTCTGCTCAGGCTGTTATCAACCCTAGCCATTAGGGTTCTTGCCAGTTCCAACCCCGTTCTTGGGTACTGTCCTTTCTGTGTGTCACACAGGGCGACACACCTTATTTCTCATTGTCATTCACTAATGGTTGTGAAGCTATGGTTTTATAGGCCTTTGGAACTCTTGTTCTGTCCACGGTTCCAGCGCAGTCGGGTTATGTGGGTGTTGGTTATGTGATTCCCTCCTTCTCTTGTCTATTCAGCCTGTTGTAAACAATTGTAAGGTAGGTTGATAAGAAATTTAAATTTTATAGTAAATTTCCTTTCTTTTTATACCTACTGCAATTGTTTACATGGAGGCCCTCCCATTTTCTTATTTGGGTAAGAATCCTTCCTCCCTGCTGATCACATAACTCCTGTGTTGGCAGATTCAAATAGAATGACACGTGTTGGTTATACGTCTGTGCACTGGTTCTGGAAGCCATGGATTGGTACAAGGAGAAGAGTGTCCCCTGTTGGGTGTGTGCCGGTTGTACTCGACCCAGTTTTGGCTAATTTTTTTTGGTGCTTTTGCACCACTTTTCTTTCCCAAACTGCTTTGGAAAGAAAAAAATGGAGAGTATATTTCCGAGTTAGGGACTTCCACTGTAATGCAAGTCTGCTGTAAACAATTGTTGTAGGTATACATGTAATAAGAAAGGAAATTTACTATAAAGTATAAATTTCTTTACTGTTTTGAAATATTTTTAACATTGTTGGTCAAACGAGTGAGGGGAGCAGTCGGAACAGCTCTGCCACCCATCAGGCAAAGAGTTTATGCAAATAAATGTGAAGCCAGGCTATAATATTATGGATCATTCACAATACTTTAGACAGGAAATAGAATGGCAGGCTATAATAATTTATTCTTTCTCATTTTATTGCAGGCACCTGATGACATGGTTGAGGTTGATTTGTCAAGGGAGCAACAAGCTAAAGAAGCTGGACATACAATTTACCATACAGTGCATGGACACATGAATAGGTTTATTTTCTCGTTGTATTCCTTTAATCCCTGAGAGCATATTTCTGCCTTCCATTATTTTGGCTGCCCAAAGATAAGTACCCCAACATGGTACCTTTTGGATAAACTTCCTGGTTACATTTAAAAGGACAATAGACTGTTAATATGAAAAACTATTGTAGGACCCTCTCTGCGAATCAAGCATTTTTTATCCAAATCAAATCTTTAAGCGGATCTATTTCAAATGAAATCAAATTTCGAATCAAATTCTGGGTAGTTTGAAGATGACCAATAAGGGGGAGGGGGGAATGTAAACCTGATTGTGAAGTCTCATGTCCCGACTGATAAATATTCCAGCAGCAATCCACCTACATCATCAAGTGATGCCTTCCTGGAAGACATTCATCAATGATGTGGTTGGAATATTACCCAGACTTACCGAGTTTTCCCAGCACTAAGTGTTGCACAGGACTAGCTGTTAGCAACACTTCATCGTTAACATTGTTTGGAAACTTTAATTTTGTTTTCAACAGTACAGTAGAACCTGTCTTGAGAGACCACCCTTTGGGCCACACAAAAGTTGTCTCTCAAGACAGGTGGTCTCTCATAACAGGTTTCAGGTTTTCTCAAGTCAGTGAATAACCAACCACAAAATTCAGAAATAGAGAAGAATGGATTTTTGTAATTACCTTGTAGCTGTTCTTTTTTATGAAGTTTTTGTAACAAATTGAAATGGACTGTTATAAAAATTATAAAAATAAATTAGTGTTGAAAATCTTCAATGAAGATTTTCAACACTAATTTATTTTTATAATTTTTATAACAGTCCATTTCAATTTGTTACAAAAAGATTTTCAACACAAATTTATTTTCATCCCTATCTGTCACATTTCAGGTATGTATGAAATTGTTTATTCAGCAATAATCCTAATCTTTTCACAGGGGTCTTATAAAAACATCTCAATCTTTGATGAGTTAGCAACTGAAACCCAATTAAGAGCTTTTAATACTTTTAATTATGTTAGTATAACCACAATGGATTTTCCAATTACACAACAGGTAAAAAGTTTTTGTCATGGTTTCAGTCTTCAAAGGGGCGGTCTCTCAAGACAGGTCTATTATGACATAAAAATACAAGTTGGTACCAGGTTACAGTGGTCTCTCAAGACAGGTGGTCTCTCAAGACAGGTGGTCTCCCATAGCAGGCCCATTATAGAGTAAAACCAATCGGTGCCTGGTAGATGTGGTCTCTCAAGACAGGTGGTCTCTCAAGACAGTGGTCTCTCAAGACAGGTTTTACTGTAGTAGAGACTAGTGAGATTGAAATTAACATGGCAGGTGGCATGGGTCAGATGCTCTGTATGTTAATATAGAAGAAATTACACTCCGTCTTTATTTTCAGCATTATTTACATACAAATTCCATCTGAACTATACATTTTGGGAGATGACAACACTAACTAATACCAAACTATATTCCCATGTGAAGATTCAGATAGAAATGAATCCAGCAACTGATTTTGAAACAAATCGAATGTCAACCTAAGATTTGAAATTGAATTGAAACTCAAACTTTTACAAGGCCCGAAAATATTGACTCGCAGATTTTGCTTATATTTGAAAAAGCTGCTGTGTGCAGATTGTTGGACATCAGAAGCAACAAGAAATTACTTAAATCTGTGACTAAAAATCTTTCATGCAGACGAACATGCAGAGCATATGACATTGAGAAGATATAAACAAATTTCCCCTAAAGTGATCAGATGTAAACAGAAAACCATGTGTTATAATTTCTGATACACATGGAAATAATTTAATACAGCTCAGTCAGTTGCATTTCAATATATGAACTCCACCGACAATAAATGTGCATTATTTTAGCACTCACTGGGCATTATCAGATCAAAAGCTTTGTATTATTTCAAAAGAAGTGCATTTTCGCTTCCAATAAAACATGCAGACTGAGTATCAACAACGACAAATCTGAGATAGTTTTCATGGACCTATACACTTTAAATAGAAATAAGTCAAACCTGAATATAAGCAACCTGTCATTTGCAAAATGAGGTTCCCAGAGGGTGAATTTGCTGATGCTTCCCCTACAGTGGGCCAATTTATCCTCTAGGTACATCTTTCTGTTTTGGCTTGAGACCTTGATTCAGACTGAGGTTCACAGAGGGTAGATTTTGTGATGCTACCCTGACAGCAGGGTAGCATCACCAAATTCACCCTCTGGGGACCTCATTTTGCAGATGACAGTCTGCTTATTTTCAGGCTTATATACAAACTTCACATTTGTCTTTCTGTGAAACCTAATTTCAAGAAATATGGAAAATTGCACTCTTCCTGAAATTTCAGTAAATCATCAGGTAACAAGATCGCGATGAAAAACTATGGCATAGCTTTTCAATGGAGTCAGTAAATTCTTGCCTTCAGTCCTAAAATAAAAAAAGTTAAAAATCTGTTTCTCAGGCTCTCTCGCATTGTCCTTTTGGCTGCCGCATGTTCTTTTTTTATAAACCTGAAAGGAACTTGCACTCCTCCTCACAAATCAAGCTTCAGATGTCCTTCTCTAGGTCAACTTTTGTGAATAACAGAGCTTTCTCTTTCACTGGACCTGCACTTTGGAATAATCTCAACCAATTAAAAAAAAAATTAAAATCGCATCTTTTCAGAGAGGCTTTTGACAGTATATAACCTGCTGACCTTCACACCTTTCTCAGTCTGTATATTGCATTGATAGTCATGAGCGCAATGTTTATTTAACCGTACAGCATTTCAGAGCACTTTGTGATTCTACGCTTTATAAAATTTCATTATTATTATTATTATTATTACCAATGCATACTTAAAAGAATAAAAATTAAATGATTTATGTCTGATATTTTGCCCAAGTTAATAAAATTTTGTGACTTTGTGCCCAAAAAGCAAATTTGACCCAGTTGATTTTGGACTCAGGCATATTAATTTTGAACCTAGACCAAGAGGATTCCAAGGCCCTCAGTGTAATTCAAGGACTTAGAGTATCCTGAAAATTGGCTGAATTTGGAGACATTGGACCTGTGAATGACCATGGTCGCTCTCGTAGGTCCAGTGCTGCAAAATCCTACTCGTCTCAATGTCCCCAAATTCAGGAATCTAAACGACGTCGTCTGATATGAAGAACAAGTGATGCTTATGACAACTTTATCTTGGTAAATACATATTTTCAGGAAGCCTTGAAAATTGGATACTAACATTGTATCAGTTAAAGCCCAAAATTTTAGCTTGTAAAACTGATCCAGTTAACCCTTTATCCAAACATAATGGCCAAACCGCCCAGTGCCATTCTCAAAAATGTCCATTCAATTTTCATTATTTTTCTCAAAAACATAGCTTTTGACCCCTCATTGGAACTCAATGAGGGGACTTAAGCTATGTTTTTGATGCAAAAAATGAAAATATTTAGTTATTCAAGAATTCTGTTTGCAAGTGTCGTCTGCTTTTTGTGTTAGGTAAAGGGTTAACCCTTTACCCAATGAATCGCCCACATCTGCCCGCGTAATATGCAAATTCAAAAGTTGAAAAAATATTATAATATTTGTAAAAAAAATTACAACAAAACCATATCATATGACCCCTCGTTGGAATGCGCTCATTCCAACGGGGGGTCACATGATATGGTTTTGTTGAAATTTTTTGAAAATTTTCAAAATATGATATTTAAAATAATAAATTTTGATATCGTCTGTGTTGGGTAAAGGGTTAAAGACATTAACTCCTTACTGCTGGCTGTTTTCAAGATATTTTCTTCAGATCTAGTCATGACTGCTGTCCAGAGGCCGTGACGAGATTTGATGAAAAAAATCATCTAAATTTAGCTCAAGAGATCATTTCTGAAAAAATCCATGCAATTTACAGGTGGAAATTGATTAAATACCTAACTTATACAGTGGAACCCTATTAATTGAATAGCCACTTTGCCAATGAAAATTATTCAATTAACAGGAGTATTCAATTAATAGGAATGTCACTTTCAAGTATTCTAGAGATAAACTTAGCATTTATTCTATTATATCTTATTTGACAGAGCTCCATAGGCTCTGTCAAACAAGATATAATAGATTAAATGCCTGTATTGGATGTACTGAGGCCAAACACTTCTATAACCAAAGGAAAACTGGGGAGTGTCAGGGTAATTTCTCGACAGGTTACAAGGTTTTTTATTCAATTAACAGGAGTTTACTCTATAACCTATATTCAATTAACATGTCAAATTTGTACTAGAGTTATGTTAAATGGTTTTGTGTTGGGAAATAATATTCAGTTAACAGGGATATAAAATTAAGAGATATCCAATTAAGTGGGCTCCACTGTACTTATTTTAATAGCTAGATAAATCCTGTCCTGGGAAGGAATATCCACCAGCAACACACAAAGAGTTAAATACTGAAGTAATTTTCAGACAAGTGTGTTGTCTGCTGTTCATTGTTTGGGTTAAAGGTTAATTCTATATCTATTTTGGGGGTAAATCTCTATTGATTGGACTAAGTACATGTAACCAAAATTAGCCTGAGGGCAGACTATAAGAAACTGTTGTAAAATATGAGTTGAGATAGAGTGCAATTTCTGTCAAAACCAGTTGTGTAATTGTTGTATTGTACCATTAAGTGGTTGATATATGTAATACTAAAGCTGATAGTATTCTTTGGAAATAAGATGGAATGCTTTAACTGTGGTTGATACATGTAATACTAAAGCTGACAGTATTCTTTGGAAATAAGATGGAAATACTTTAACTGCTGATTGGTAGAAGCCCAAATTTAGGCTTTATAGAGAAGTTCTTACACCACAGTTAGAAAGTTTTGTGTTCTGTAGAGGTAGTTTATATTCTTTTAAAAGCAAAAAATATTCCATATACAGTATGGCCAAAGTGGACTGGTCACTTTCCATGGGTGGGAAATATTTCCAGACATAATATTAGATTCCCAAAACTAATTTTTTTTTTTTTAAATTTTTTTTATTAGGGTTTAACAACACATTAACATCCAGGGTCATATCATGTTGGTGACAGTTTTACGGGTGGAGGAAGCCGGAGTACCCGGAGAGAACCACCGAGCAACAACGAGCAGCTGTCAGCTCTCCAACATCGTAACTCTGAACCGAGGCACAGGCAGGGTTAGAGTGGTTGAAGACATGCGCACCATCGACGTACAGTACGCCTTAGTACACAACGTCATCGTGCCCCATGTAGGCAATTGGGGTTAAGTACCTTGCCCAAGGACACAACGCGGGAACACGAATCAGTTGCTGAAATGGTCACCCATCCAACTACTAACCGCGCTCCACTTTGCTTAACTTCGGTGATCTGACGAGAACCGGTTACTGCGATGCCACCGCCCCCCCCCCCCCCCCCCCCCCAAAAAAAAAAA
This sequence comes from Pictodentalium vernedei, assembly GCA_031216915.1. NCBI lineage: Eukaryota > Metazoa > Mollusca > Scaphopoda > Dentaliida > Dentaliidae > Pictodentalium > Pictodentalium vernedei. The sequence continues at coordinate 22,393,165 of CM062289.1, forward strand.
ATAAAATAATTATAGCAATAATCAGCAAAAATTTAATTAACTAGTTGAAGACTAGATTATTTTTGGTGGTCTGAATTTTGTTATCCAAATTTGTTTTATTACAAATTATTGGAGAGTGCCCATAGGCTCCAATAATTTGTAATAGAACAAATTTATATAAGCAAAATATTTTTTGCGTTAGACTGAATATGGAGAGTGCGGTGGCTCAGTAGGTAGAGGTGCAGGCTGCAAGCTAAGAGGTCCTCGGTTCGAATCCCACCTGCGGCGCAATCGCGTTGTGTCCTTGGGCAAGACACATCATCTCCATTGCCCTCATGGGGGCATGGTGGCGTTGTGTACTAAGGCGTACTGCACGTCGATGGTATGCTTGTCTTCAACCAATGCTAACCCTGCTTGTGTGGAGTTAGTATGTAAGGGAGCTGACAGTTGCTCGCCGTTGCTCAGTGGTTCTCTCCGGGTACTCCGGCTTCCTCTACCCGTAAAACTGTCACAGTCATGATTAGCCATTGTGCATAAATATGTGACCTTAAACACCAATAAATAAATAAATAAATAAATAAATAAATAAATATTGAACATGAGTAAGGAAAAACATTGTCTTTTGCTCTGGTGCCCTCATTTTTTTGAAAGCCCTGATTGTGGCTTCTAGTACTCAACCAGTTAATGAAGTACCAGGTACAACCTGATGCTTCATTAATTAAAATTTTGCTGATTATGATTTTTATTATCTGGTAAATGCATGCATGGACATCACTGCGCACATGTGGATTATGACCAGTCCACAGCGACTGTTCTGCATACAGTACACTCGCTGTGGACCGGTCGTAGTTCACACTTGGGGAGTAATGTCCATGCATGCATTTACAAATGTACTAGGTAATAAAAATCCTCATCAGAAAGATTTTAATGACCAGTCCATGGCGGCCCTACTCTATATTCATGTGGGTTCTGTTTTACTGGAATTTGCTGATAGGTACTGTCCAGTGAGTTGTAACAAGGCATGACTCATTTGCACAACTTCTGTCAAATATATTATATTTACCAGAAAAAAATGGAAATGTGATCTAGCATGCAACCAGTAAAGAAGAGGTTTCTTGTTATACAGTAGAATCCTCTTAATTGAATATCCATTTTGCCAGTGAAAATTATTCAATTAACAGGAGTATACAAATAACAGGGATTTGGTCAGTTTCCTATGTTCTGGAGGTAAACTGAACATTTATTCTATTATACCTTGTTTGACAGAGCTCATAAAGCTCTGTCAAACAAGATATAATAGAATAAATGCCTGTATTGGATGTAGTGAGGCCAAAAAGGTTGATAAACAAGGGGAATTTGGTGCATGTCGCAGTAATTTTTTCGATATATTACAAAAATTTATATACAATTAACATGAGTTTACTCTACAACCCATATGCAAATAACAAATCAAATTTGTACTGAAGGTATGGTAAATGGTTTTGTGTTTGAAAATTATATTCAATTAACAGGGATATACAATTAAGAGATATCCAATTAAGTGGGCTCCACTGTATTTATGAGTTTTTAATTTTGCCTATCTTTAATATTGTTTTTAGCAACATGTCTAGTAGAAGCAACATGTCTAGTAGAAGCAACATGTCTAGTAGAGAAGAGTCACATCCGTATGCTGAAGAAGAAGGTGGAAAAATGTCTCCCAGTAGAAGAACCTTTTGTCTGATAGCAACGTTTGACATCATCTTTACATTCATTTTCTGGGTTATTTACACACAGGTGAGATGTTGATTTATTATGATAAAAATGATTTACAATGATTTTCCTAACCCTTCCAGGCCTGAAAGTAAGCAATCTGACATTTTCAGAATGAGGTCCCCAGAGGGTGAATTTGATGGTGCTATCCCATACAGTGGGCCAGTTGATCCTCTGGGTACCTCTTTCTGTTTAGTTGTGAGTCCCTGATCCAGATTGAGGTTCACAGAGGGTAAATTTGATGATGCTACCCTGCCTAGCAAGGTAGCATCACTAAATTCACCCTCTGGGGACCTCATTTTGCAGATGACAGTCTGCTTATTTTCTGGCTTGAACCCTTCACCTAAAATATCAGTCAAAGTTGCTTAGGACCTTAGAAAATATAATTATGTTCAGGGAATCTGACCAACCCTAATTTTCTGGCACTGACCAAAATTTTTTATACGCCTTTCTGAAAAAGGGGATGTATTATAGTATAGCTTTGTCCATCTGTTAGCCTGTCCATCCATCGGTCCATTCACTTTTGGTTTCCAGGTGATAACTTTGGCGATATATGTTATATCCAATTCATTTGTAATATGTGGTCATATAAACAAAAAAGACAAATCAAGTTCGATTTTGACATTTTTTCAATATTCTGTTGTGGAGTTATTGCCCTTTATTGACATAGAATTTCATAGATTTCTGTCCATTCACTTTTTGTTTCCAAATGATAACTTTGGCTATACATGTGATTTCTTATTCACTTTTGGTACATGTTCTCAGCAGCAGAAACTACAGATCAGGTTCGATTATGATATTTGTTCTGCAGTACGTGGAGAGTGGATTTTACGAAATCACCTGCAGAGTGGAGTTATCACCCAAGCTATAACTTTCAAATTTTGTACATATCGACAAAAAACACAAGCAATGTTTCAGCCAATGGACCTCCGGGTTAAAACCCGGTGGTCCATTGGCTGAAACTTTGCTGGTACTGGTTGTGCTTTGCAACAAATTTGCAATTATTGCTTGGGTGGAATCTCCACTCTGCAGGTGATTTAGTGATAATACACTCTCCACGTACTGTATATTCTTATGTGGAGTTATTGTCCTCTATTGATTTAGAATTTCTATATTTCCCATTGCCCGGTTGGGGGCACGGTGATGCTGTGTACTTAGGTGTCGTGCACATCGATGGTGCACTTGTCTTCAACCAATGCTAACTCTGATTGTGTGGAGTTAGTATGTTGGGAGCTGACAGTTGCTCGCCATTGCTCGGTGGTTCTCTCAGGATACTCCGGCTTCCTCCACCCGTAAAACTGTCATGGTCATGATTAGCCATTGTGCAGAAATATGTGACCTTAAACACCAATAAATAAATAATTTCTATATTTCAAGTTTCCAGATTATAAATTCCTTCATATACAACACATCTAATATGAATTTTATGCATTTTCTTCTGAAAGAAAATACAGATCAAATTTAATTTGGATGTTTATTTGATATTCCATTGTGGCATTATTACCCTTTATTATGCCCTCTGAAAAAAATTTGGGGGAGCATCCGTCCGTCTGTCCATCCAGGACATAAAAAATGGTTTCCGGATGCTAACTCTAGTTTGCTTTGATGTATGACCGTATAATATAGCAACGTTACTGTCTACCATGAAATGTAGGTCAACTTTGATTTTCACCATTATGTCATTTATTGTTCCAGAGTTATGCCTCTTGAAAAGTAACAAAATGGTAAAATCAATGGTTTCCGGATAATAACTCCAGTTCACTTTGATGTACGACCTTATAATTTTGCTATATTACTACCTACCATGAAATGTAGGTCAAATTTGAGTTTCACCATTATGGCACAGACTGTTTCACAGTTATGCCCCTTGAAATGTGGCAAAATGGTAAAATGTTAAAACATTTATTCTAGTATCTTATTAAATGCCCAGGGCATGTATAATCAAACCAGCTTCCTTCCCAGGGAGCTTTTAATTCAGGTTTACTGTGTCTCTTGAGAGACCGCCCTTTGGGCCACACAAAAGTGGTCTCTCAAGACAGGTGGTCTCTCATAACAGGTTTCAGGTTTTCTCAAGTCAGTGAATAACCAACCACAAAATTCAGAAATGGAGAAGAATGGATTTTTGTAATTACTTTGTAGTTGTTCTTTTTTATGAAGTTTTTGTAACAAATTGAAATGGACTGTTATAAAAATTATAAATGAAGATTTTCAACACTAATTTATTTTTATAATTTTTATAACAGTCCATTTCAATTTGTTACAAAAAGATTTTCAACACAGATTTATTTTTATTCCTATCTGTCACATTTCAGGTATGTATGAAATTGTTTATTCAGCAATAATCTTTTCACAGGGGTCTTATAAATACATCTCAATCTGTAATGAGTTAGCAATTGAAACCCAATTAAGAGCTTTTAATTATGTTAGTATAACCACAATGGATTTTCCAATTCCAGAACAGGTAAAAAGTTTTTGTCATGGTTTCAGTCTTCAAAGGGGCGGTCTCTCAAGACAGGTCCATTATGGCATAAAAATACTAGTTGGTTCCAGGTCACAGTGGTCTCTCAAGACAGGTGGTCTCTCAAGACAGGTGGTCTCCCATAGCAGGTCCATTATAGAGTAAAACCAATTGGTGCCTGGTAGATGTGGTCTCTCAAGACAGGTGGTCTCTCAAGACAGTGGTCTCTCAAGACAGGTTTACTGTATACTGTGATGTGCAGTTTTTTTTACTGTGGTGGATACTGCGGGATCTGTTGGATGACTAGTGAAGAGATGCCTGGTTCCGGGACTATGCGCCATTTCCAGTCGACATCTGAGGCTGTCACTAGGGTTGTGACTCCTCCTTTGGAGGCCGAGCTAGGTTGCTCTCTCCCCTTTTCTGCCAGTTTCAACAGCTCCCGTTGTATCTGCTGCTACTGCCGGCTTCGGTTTATCCCTGCAGGGGTCTGCAGTGATGTCTGTAGTGTGGTTGTGGGTCATCGGCCTCAGCCTTCCCTGACTTCAACTCGGCGAAGTCGGAAGTGGCTGCCGACTGAACCCCCCTGCTGTGTCCTCTCAGCCGTTGAGCACAGCAGTTTTATCCCTGTAGGGATCTGCAGAGGTGTCTGGTAGTGTTGATGTGGGGTATCGGCCTCAGCCTTCCCTGACTTCAACTTGGCAAAGTCGGAAGTGGCTGCCGACCGAACCCCCTGCTGTGTCCTCTCAGCTGTTGAGCACAGCAGTTTTATCCCTGCAGGGGTGTCTGGTAGTGTAGACGAGGGGTATCGGCCTCAGCCTTTCCTGACTTCAACTCGGCGAAGTCGGAAGTGGCTGACGACCGAACTCCCATGCTGTATCCTCTCAGCCATTGAGCACAGCAGTTTAAATCCCTGCAGGGGGTAAGCAGGGATGTCTGGTAGTGTAGCTGTGGGGTGTTGGCCTCAGCCTGCCCTGACTTCAACTTGGCGAAGTTGAAAGGGACTGCCGGCCGAACCCTCTACTGTGGTCGATCAGCCGTCGAGAACCTCAGTTTTTCTCATTGGATTCAGTTGTTCATGGTGGGGTTACCATGAGCTCCGTGGCATTTCCGTCCATGCACTCGGGTCCCATGGCCAGTTTTGTGTGACCAACGTTTTTTGTGCAGCCTGGACCTTCTGTCCCGCAGAGGTCTGCAGCGACTCTACTGAGTTTCTGCTCTATTGATCCTCGGGGTATGTGATACCCCAATGCCTATCTGCTTTCAGATGTTTTTGGCTGCAGCCCGTCGCCCCGTGTCGGGTGTATTTGAGGATTGTAACCCTTCACTGGTAAATGGGTCAGGAGTGAAGCCACTTTGTTGGTTCGTTCCCACGTCGTACCGTTCTGACAGTCAGTGAGCTCAGGGAGGCCCTCTCCTTGCTCACTTAGGTTCTGTCCAAGAGTCTTTTCTGTTGCTTCCAGTGATGCTACGAGTGGTTTCCGGGTGCCCCCTGTGGCGCCACCTCCCAGGATTGGAAACAGGCTGCTTTCTGATCCCCCTGGTATGCCTACACCATGGGAGGCGTCAGCTGGTTTGCCCATGATGGGCTATATGTCTTCCAACTCATGTCTTCCGACTCATGGGATGAATCCCACATTCCTGACATTGAGAGCCAACAGTCTTCTGACTTGGTGGCAGCTCTTGACTCTGTATTTGAGTTCCTTCCAGATCTCAAACAGTCAAACCTCCCAACAGTGTTAGCCCATCTGCAATCAGCGTGTGGAGCAACCTGCTTCTGGGCGCCTTCGACCATGCCTGTTGGTACAGATGGTTTGAAGCATTTACAGCTTTGGACTCTAAGCTGATTTCCAAGGCTATGAAGATGTCGTTCTTCATCAGGGTTGACACATTTTTGCCTCTTGTGCATTATTGTTCCTACGATTTTGCCAATCCGTCAGTCTGCCAGACTTTGACAGTCTTTGATCAGGACTCCAACTCCTAAGCCGGCCATTTTTTCATATGGAGACTCTGGAGTCCGTGTTGGTCTTATCGGGAGAGATGCTGGAATGCTTTCTCTCTTCGATACGTTGTCTCTGCTTTGCTGCTTATCTGCTCCCAGATGAGTTTGACGACGAACAGGTTTTTATTTTGTGTGTGCTGTTCAAGGCGCTCATGCATATCCTCACACACATGCCTGTAACACGTCTAGCTTGGAATTAGTTCGCAGGTATGCTGTGCTGGACACAACACGTTCCCTTCTTGAGGGGCAGTGCGCTGCTCTTCGATCTGCCTCTATTGGCAGGTCCGCGACTATTCCATGGTTCTGTGGCGACGGTCCGGGATGACGCCCTTTGTCATTCCATTGATCTGCTGCTGCTTAGTCAGCTTGATCTGCCTTCTGTTGGAGGCAGGAGCCGTCCAAAGCCTAACAAGTACCCTTCTGCTTCCTCTGTGAAGCTCAGGGCTGATCCTCCTGCCGCCACTTCTACTCACTCAAAGGGTAGGGTAGGCGTCGGCAGTAGTCACCTCGATTTCGTCCCAGGTTGAGGCATTCCACTCAGTTGAGAGTGCCTCTTCCAACACGAGTCCCTTTCAATGTTACACGTTGGGAACTTTTGATCACGGAGATAGGCAATCTCCTGTCACAGGGGGCGATCAAGGATTTTATTCCCGCCTGTTCTTGGTGCCGAAGAAGGACGGCCGACTCAGACAGGTTATCGATCTGAGTATTCTGACGCAGTCTATCATTGCTCCTCATTTCAGCATGGAGGCTTTCTGATTGGTTCACCGTTCATCCATTCCCCAGGATGTTTTCCAGTTCAAGGCCATGCCCTTTGGCCTCGATCTGGATCATTGGGCCTTCACTTGTCTGATGTCGCATGTGTTAGTCTTACTTTGCACACAGTCCAAGGTGTCTTCTTCGGCTTATCTAGTTGAAATCCTCCAGAGGCAATCCAGTGCTGCTTTTCTGGAGTCTGATGTTGTCAGGCTGTTGAGCCTACTCACGTCACAAGGGTTCTGAATCAATGAAGAGAAGTCGGACCTGGTCCCTTCTCCGTCGTTTTGTCATCTGGGATGGACTTCATCAGTTCAGAGTCTTCCCCGACTACTTGGTCTCTGCATTTCGGTGACAGATCTCGTTCCTCTAGGTCAACTGCATGTCTAACCTCTCCAACACTTTCTGCTCAGTCGTTGGAGGCCGAATGTCGATCCTCTGGTTCTGGTACTTCTGTTACCGGAGTCTCTTCCTCGTCACCTTCTCCCCTGACAGATGTTCAGTGGATTATGCAGGGAGTTCCATTGGACTTCCCCACATCCGATTGTGTTCTGACGGCAGTCGCCAGCGATCTTGCATGGGGTGTGACATTGGATCCTCTAGGTCTTTTCCTTCATGGGTCATGGGACCAGGATCTAGCAGCTCTTTTCATCAACCAGAAGGAGCTTCTTGCTCTTCTTCTGAGTTTCCGGCAGTGGATCCCCTGCTTTTCGAATTGTCAGGTCCTTCTGTGGTCTGACAATTCTACGGTGGTTGTTTACATTCGGAACCAGGGTGGTACGCACTATGTTCCCATGCTGCCAGTCGACCCACATCACCAGCCATGTCAACCGAAATAGGGGTTGGGGAGCCGTGTCATGTCGGTCCGAGAAGAGGAAGAGGAAGACGACCCAAGAAGAGACTGCAACTGTGCTACAGAAGATAGATGAGCGGATCGAGGTGTTGAACAAGTTGCAGGAGATAGTCTCCGATATGATGGGAGTGCTTAAGGACCCCAAAGCTGCATCTCATTACCAGTGGATCATGACTGAGTTGTGAACTTTGACGACTCTGTGTGGAATGAGTTCGAGAGACGTTCCCTGCAGATGATCCACAAGTTCCAGGACCATTCCAGACAGGCTCAGGAGCAGCGACAGCCACGTCCACTGCCACAGCTTCTGTGGCAAGCAGCATCGACGACCGAACCCGGTGATAGTGGCTATGTGGTTGCCAGACGTCTCCAGACAATGCAGTATGTAACTCAGCCAACTAACAGCATGGCAAGATGGCAAGAATATCAGCAGCCACCAGAGTTTCAAGAAGCAACCAGCAGCCACAGGATGCCACCTCCATCGTCAACAATCAGCAGGGTGCCAGTGGCCACTGCTAGCAACACAGCTGGAACACTCATCTGGGACACTATGCCACCATTAAATGGTGCTGTCAGCACAACACCATCGTCCACTGGAAGCAAAGATTCATTCATCCTAGATGTGTCTGGACTATCTGGCATGGACGACATCACTCCTGGAGACCAAGACAAAGACTTGTGCTGAAAAGACTGTGTTGTGAAATGTGCTGAAAAAGACTGTTTGGTGAAATGTGCTGCAAAAGACTGTTCTGTGAAATTTAGTGAAAAAAGATTCAGAAACAAAACGTTATCTAACTTGTGTTAAGAAATGCTTTGTGAAATGTACAAAATGTTGATGTAAAATGTTATGGTAAAATAAAATAATCTTCAATATGTTTCATCAATAAAGAAAGAAAAAAGATCAGCCTTTGTAACATGAGGGCTAAAAATACAAAGTTTGAAAAATATAAATATTTTACAAACTTTATTTGCAATTCAATTGTCACATATGAGGAAAATAATTTCCCTCATGTCTCTTTGGCAAACTTTCTCTATAAAATGAAAAAGTTGGCCAAAAGACACGGGAGAGTTATTTTCCTCACATGTTAAACTTGAATTGCAAATAAAGTCTCTGTCTGTCTGTCTGTCTGTCTGTCCGTCCGTCCGTCCGTCCGTCCGTCCGTCCGTCCGTCCGTCCGTCCGTCTGTCTGAGTGCACATACATATGTCTCTGTCTGTCTATCTATCTTTCTACCTGTATGTGTGTGCATTGGTCAGTATGTGTATGCATACATATGTGGTCGTGCATATGTGTGTGTGTGTGTGTGCGTGCGTGCATGCGTGTGTGCGTGCGTGCGTGCATTGGTTTAACCAACATATCGAGGTAAATTATAGAAGTACACAGTCACATACCGAGGTGCTAAAAAATTCCGAGGTAAATTTCCCGTTACCTCGGTAAGTCATCCTCACCAAGTTACTCCACTTTCAGTGCTGGATCCTATAAACATAATTTGAGAAGTACCTCGCTTCTTTAGTACGGAACTTGTGAGTGTGCATCTGTGTGTAACACACTCCGTAAGCAGAAATCCGACATGACTAATTTTTGAAGCTGATGCTTGCATATGCTAGTTGAATATTAATTATCTTCAACGAATGTCTGTACGCTTCACGAAATGAATAAAAAAGGAACACTACCTGGGAAAGACATTACCATCATAGGAACACTACCCTGGAACGAAATTTCCTTATTATATACCTCGGAAAGACACTGCCATATAAGGCTGTGCCTCGGTATGTATGTGGCATACCTAACACTTAGCCCTTCATGGTAGACAAAAACGTGGACGGTCCTTCGATAGTCCATGTTATGACATGATAAACTACGAAATATCTCCTTTCTGGGAGCCTTAGAAAGCGATTACCTCGCTCAGCTGGTATGAATCTATATACCTCACAGTGTAGGGAAAACCGGTATGTGTGAGTGTGTGTGTGTGTACGTCTCTCTCTCTCTCTCTCTTTTTCTCTCTCTCTCTCTCTCCCTCTCTCTCTCTCTCTTCTCTTCTATGGTGACTGTCATTTACAATAAAGTGTCTTTATTTTAAAGTATCGTCCTTTGTATACTGTAATGGGCGACAATTTGAAATAAAGGCTCATTTTAAAATAAAGTGATCACAGAGAGAGGGAGGGAGAGAGCGTGAGAGAGAGAGAAACATACGTATGCACGACCACATATGTACGTGCACACATACTCAGGCAGGCAGGCAGGCAGGCAGGCAGACAGACAGACAGACAGACAGACAAAATATGAATATTTTTCGAAGTTTTTGTTGACATTACAACATCAACATCAGTGCAAAATGACTTATTTTGCACAAATGTGAATGTTGTATTGTAAATAAAGTTTAAAAAATATTCATATTTTTCAAACTTTATTTCCAACGGGACATTTGTTTAGAGTTGGCCAGAGACTATACAGTAGGATTAATTGTTTGGTTGTTTAGCCCTAATGTTACAAAGGGCGATCTTTTTTTGTTTTGCTATTTTATTCATGAAACATTAAACATTGTATTTTACAATAACATTTTTACATTTAAAACACATTACAGCATTATTAAACAAGAGTCTTTATAACTGTCTGTGTTTCTAAATTGTCACTGACGTGTGGGTACGACATTTAATTACACATTGTTCTGCCATGCCACTGTTCCATCGGGGGAATTGAGGCAGTGCTTCAGGTACGCCCTCTGCCTCTTTGCTTCCCTAGTGTCGATGTTGCCACCCCTGATCATCTGAATGTCATCAATGTTGCGATGCTCTCTCCAGGCTCCTGGTACCACATTGTGGTCTACGTCTTCCCCATCCAGGAGATGGTTCTGGTGACCGGGATATCTCAGTCTCATGATATTGTGCAGGCACAGACAGGCCATCACAATGGACTCCACGGTATCAGTGTCTCGCTGCATGATCGTCAACAGCACTCGGAATCGCTGCGGCAAAATGCCAAATGCATTTTCTACAACCCTTCTGGCCCTTGAGAGGCAGTAGTTGAATATCCTCTCATCCAATTCAAGGCCCCTTTTGAAGTAAGGCTTCATGAGTCACTGTCTCATCCCAAATGCCTCGTCTCCAATGATTGAATAAGGTATCTTTATGTCATCACCAGGAAGGTGTGCTGCTGATGGGATGCCGATCACACCGGTTTCTATGGCCTCTTTCAGTTGACACTGATTCCAGATCTGAGCATCAGAGGCTGCACCTTCTGCACCAACATGCACCCAGCAGAACCTGTAATCTGCATCGACGAGGGTCATCAACACAATGGAGTGGTAACCTTTATAGTTGAAATAGATAGAGGCCCCTTTATTTGGGCACTTGATAGTGATATGTTTTCCATCTAGAGCACCTAGAGCATGGGGAAACTGCCATTTTGCTGCGAACTGGTCCGCTATTGCCCGCCAATCTTCAGACTTGATGGGAGTTTGGATAACGGCACAGGGACCAGCCGTGAGGGCGACTAGGGCAATTATGTCGCCCTTCTAAGCCCAAAGTCGCCTAGAAGAATAGTCGGGGCGATTACAAGTCGCCTTCTAAAAATTGGCCAATAAATGGCAATATGAGGAAAGGCTGAACTGAGTGATGCGAGGTTTACATGAAAACGATTATTTTCAAAAATCGAATGTGCTTGAGTGTGATAAATGGGCATTTTAATTCGTCAAATAAACGTCCATTTATTTGAAATCACACGACAATCAATTGTCCATTGTCGCTTTTGGCGGATTTTTTTATTTCTATTTTGTTGCGTTTCAGTCGGAGCTTCAAGTGTCGAAACGAAAATAGGTGACTTATGCGACTCAACAAAATAACCCAGTTTGAAAGTGGGTTACGTCGCTTAGGATGCCGAAAATGTATACACAACGGATGTATTTTATAACACAGTATTTTCATTTCGTTTTGCTGATGACTGTTAACTGTTGGGCTGTCTATTCCCAGAAAAACATGAATGGAATTGAAACACATGAAGAAAAGCTTTAGTGATGACAAGAAAAGCTTTGTACAGGACACAAGTGTGCATGTGGACGATCTTGAAAAAGGGTCCGCCTAAACACCGGAGTGACACGAAATGACGCGGAATGACACCAGAATGCCATAAAAATGATGCGGAATGACATTTCTTTTACAAAATACTCGACCCCAGAATGTATTTTGTTTATTAACTAACAAAGTATCTCCCAAGCAACCTTCTTACATCTGGTCCTGTTCACACTTTCAGACTTAGGAAATTATTAGCTTAGTAGACTTTGGTGAAAGGCAACCACAGGAGGGTGCTGGGGGATTGGCACGAAGAAGAGGGGAGGGGTCATGAAGGAGAGTGTAGCAGTAGGGGATTTTCAGTAAATAATTACTTTGTGATTTTTTAACCTGGCATAGATGCATCATAGACAACTGGACCTGGATTATTTGGACATTAATGGAGGACCACAAATTGAAAATATGAAGGGGCGGCGGGGGTGGTACATGAATATTCTTAATTTTCCCCACTTGCCTAGGAAGTCTCTCTACATGACTCTGCAGTCTCCCTATTTTTTCTGGAGGGAGACTTGAAGTCTCCCTAAAATTACCCCTAGGCTGGTCCCTCTAACGGCATCTTCATATTCAGCTCTTATGGTGTCGCATACCTGCTGAATAATCCCAGATATGGTATTGTGTGCCACCCTGAAGTTGGACATCAATGAATGGTAGCTGTCCCCTGAGGCCGGGTGTCGCAGTGTGACTGCCAGCCGCACTGCAGGGGCAATAGACTGTCTGAACTTGGTGTCTTACTTCCCTATTCGGGGAGCCAGTCTGTCAAGCAGTTCTTGGAACATCTCTGGTGTCATTCTCATATAGTTTCTGAAGGCTGTTGGATCTTTCAATTTCAGTTCAAACACAAGTGTCAGAAACTAGCCATGGGTGGGCCTCTGTGACAGCCAGTTCCTGGTCCACAAAGTTCTCTCCCTCCTTTTACCATCTCGGGCATGATCCACCAACTCCACTACCCTCCTGGCATTCTGCATCATATCTGCGTCCAGTGCCAATAGGTTATTTGCAGCACCCAATTCTTCATCGCCCATCATAGTGAATAGGTTGTTGGTTGTTGAAGATATATCTCTTGGAATTCAGGAAGATAACTGCCCTCATACCAGTGAGTATTTATACACTTTAAGACCGGGGGTGGGGGTGGTTTGAAAACAATAACCTTTTCTGACACGGAGGGGAGTCCCAAAATGACACTGGCACCTAGTGGACCCCACCAAACCGTACTAAACCTTAGTAGACGTAGTAATCCGTGGTCCAAACTTGGGTACCCTTGGCTACCCACCCGTGGCTGGCCGTGGAAAACCATACCAGTCTGTGCCAACCCATGCTAGAAACCGTGCCAAAGGACGTTCTAAACCATATTAACCCTTAATGATCCCGTAGCAGACCATACTGTGATGTAATACACCCTACCAGCATGTGGGAAAAAGTGACACCGGGGACCAGTAAGGAATACTACGGTTTAGTATGTTTCGGCACGGGTTAGTACGGGTTCATTACAGTTTACCACGATTTATTACGGGATGCTTTTCCGAACATGTTCAAAAAATTTGCGACCTCTCCACACATTGCTATGGATACACGAAACTTTAGTACTGTTAACCACGGTTTACTACGGCAAACCAAGTTTTATCACAGTTTAAACCGCAGCTAACCATACAGGCCCATCCATGGTAATGTGACTGTACCTTAATGGCACAGCCAACCAGCACAAAATACCACTGAACACATTTTTAAATTTTTCTGCAAAAAACCATACAGCTTATTATCCCTTATTGGAACAAGCTCATATAACTTGTTCTATGAGGTATCGTAAGCTGTGTTCAGGGCTCATATGGGTCATGGAATCCTGGAAAGGTCATGGAAAAAGAAAATAATTTTTCAAGGCCTGGGAGTTTTGAAAAAAATCAAGGGTTTTTTTTTTGCTGTAGTCTGCAAATGTCATGGAGATCCATTATGACAACAATGCAGTATGCCATATTTTTATACTGTACCAATGACCCAGACTTAGCTGGTGCTATCTCTAACAAAACCAGGGCCAAACACAAATTTTGCCCCCCAATCCCCAAAATTTGCATCCAAAACAAAAAGAAATCATGTCCTAAAGGACCTCCATACTACGCCTCTACTGCGCATGCGCAGTGACGCAGACGTCCCGAAATTGGCGCCAATTATCATTCTCTGTTTGGCCCTTCATCAGTCAACATCTCACTGATCTTTGTGCTTGTAAATCTCAGTTTAAAGGATGCCAGACACGTAATTTTTGGAGAAAATGTGATTCTAAGGAGGATAGAAGGAGGAGAGGAAAAAGAAGTGACAAAAAATAATCAGGGCTGTACTTAAAATTTTTTGATGAAATTATGTTAAGTTGCCTATTTTCGAGGCATGGACCTCTTGTTGTCATTCTTGCTAAATGTTGCACTGCTTATTCAGTGTTTCCTCTTCCCTAGCCTTCTAAAGTCCCCCCTTGCAATTCTCCCATGCTTTTGGCATATTTTTGAGAAAGTTCATTTCTAAAATTTCCTGGGAGAGTTGCTTGGTTACAGAATGTTTTCTGTTATTTTCCCCATAGTTACGTTTTCACCCATGGGTGTATAACGTTGTGTTCTGCATCTTCCATCTGATGTTCTGCAGAGTCTCCCCTGGGTGTCTCTGTTTTGCATCAGATAGAGTGTAATTTGATGACTGATTCCGGGCCAGTTTTTTCAGTGCCTGGAGTCATGTTTTCTGGTGTTTTACTCTGTTTGTTTACATTGGCAACAGCCTTTTTTGAGGGGGGCTGTTTGCCTTTGCTATAGTTTATCTCACTATAAGATACATTTATATTATCCGTAAGTGTCTCATTAATTATTTAATATAAATTTTAAATTTTTGACCACACTTTGCCATCGGATCCATCAGGGCTCAACGTTACTTTTCAGCAACTTGGGCTTCGCTGAAAAAATATTTTTTCAAAATTATTTTGATTTGCAATTGTTTTTTCATTTATTAATGGATCATGTTATTATGTATCTTTGTGTCAGGGGTTTTTGCGAGTAACTAGGACTTGTTGTTGTCCTTTCACAATGAAGGGACATTGTTCAAATTGTAATAGGAAGAAATCTTCCTCTGACTTTCATGATCATTGTATTAATTGTAGTCAGTGTTCTCGCATTAATCCCTGTCCTATATGTGAATATTGGGATGAGAAACATTGGAAACGTGTGTCACGATATGTTGTTTCTGGAGAAAGGGCTATGCCGGCTCTTTCTCCGCAAGGTCACTCTACTCTCTCAGTTTCTATTTCAGAGGAACCAGAACAGGGTGATGTTTCCATGTTATCTTCTACTAGTGTGCGTCCGTCGTCACAAATGAATTCAGAGCTAGCGGCAAAAGTGCTCATGGAGATTAGACAAATGTCGTCCGCTAGCTCGCCCGGTGTAGCGTCCATTCACCGAATGGTTCGGCAGCCGGGTTCGTCCGATGCGGTCCAGGAGGAAATTTTGGGTGATGCGAGCACTATAAACATAATAGATGCACACCCAGTGACGGCGGATAGTAAGCGAGATCGGAGGAAGCCTTTGAGTCCGGTTCCTAGCTCGTCCAGGTCCAGCCGGGCCGCGAGCGAGAGAGGCCCCTCTCTCGTACAACAACATCTGGGACCAGATGTTGTGGTACAGAATGTGTCTTTAGCGGAGCATACGTCCGTCGCTCGGGACGCTCCGTTGTATAAGCAGTCCGCGGAGACTGTTAAGGCTTCCTCTTCTCGTCAGCGCACACGACCGCACCTTGGCTGCGTGACCGCCGATATATTACCAGCTTCGCCGATGAAGGATTCTTCGGCGACCAGGTCACACCATCCGGCAGCCAGGGATTCGAGACCGATGGACTCCGGACGTTCGCATAGGAAAAGTATGCGGGAGCCATCTGATGCGGAGCTGCCCTCGGCGAAGCAGCGAAAGACTGCGCCTCCGCAGGTCTCGACGCCGGACATTCTTGTGCAGATAGCACAGCTTATCGCAGCATCCCAGCAGCCGACAGAAACGGTGTCGGATCGAGAATTATCCGACGGCGCTGGGTCGGTACGCTCCGCCGAAGCATCGGGGGCGGACGACCGGGAACATCATGAGGTCCGACCGGATGGTGAAAGGGATACGGATGACTTGGAGCTATCCCTTTCGGAACAACATAAAGCTGCCGTGGACTTCATCCAGCACTTTCTCCCTCAAGTTGTTCCGTCGGGCCAGACTGCTGCGGTTCCGGACAAGAGGATTATAGCGTCATTGGACTCTGAATTTTTTGAGCGGTTCAGGGACATCGCTCCCGAGTTTCCGTCGCAGTCCAAAAATGTTGCAAGAACATTTGAATTATTGAACGACGCTATATTTAAACTTGCTTCCAAGACGGGGAAAGCAGGTTTCTTGTCCGCTAATACTCTCAACCTGCCTTTCATTAATGCAAGGAATAAATTTGATACGGCAGGACAGGGTATCCCGAGAGTTCCTCTGCGTATGGACGACGAGGCGGAAGACTTAGAGCTATCATTACCGACGTCGGCTTCTATTCCAACCGCGGTGTTGGAAATAGCTATTGCGTCTAACAGAGCCAATTTAGATGCCTTATCTTACGCAGATCACCTTACTAAGGCATTATCACTGCACCTTCAAGGGAAAGAGTTTCAGGATATACAATCCTCTTTAAGACTTCTTTCAAGGGCAGTAGCTTATTCCATGTGTAACTCCGCCCTTTCAGTGGCAAATCTGGAGTTGGTTAGACGTGACGCAGCCCTAGCTACATCCACACTAGTGGATACTAAGGTGAAGAACTCTCTTAGAGTCGCTTCGGTCTCAGGAGAACTTCTCTTTGATGGCAAGCTTTCTGCTATTTATGATAAAATTACAAAGAAAGCTTCGGATTCTCTGTTGTTCAAATCTGCTTCTAAGAAGTCGGATACAGCAGACAAGAATAAGACAGGCACTTCTGGGTCTAATGTGCCCAAGAGAGGTTCCTATAGAGGTTCCGGTGCGTCCTCTTGGTCTTATTCGAGAGACCGTCAGGGTAGCGACTCTCGTTCGGGACGTCCTTCAGGCCGGGACAATCGGTCGGACGCCCCGAGGTCGACGGGGCAAGGTGCGGGTCGTGGAGGACGTGGTTTCTCCTACCGCAGGCCTCGCAGATCCAGGAGGTGATGGCTTAAACCTCTATCGCGTACCGGTTGGCGGAAGGTTGTCGAGCTTTTCACAAGAATGGGCGTCGATTACGGACGACCCTTGGGTGAGAGGAGTGACTTCGGAAGGTCTAAAGATATCCTTCAAATGAAAGCCTCCATTAACTCGAAGTCCAAAGTGGACTCATCTTCCGTCAAATCCGCAGAAAAGAGACGCTCTGTTATCAGAGGTGCAGTCTCTTTTAATGAAGAACGCGGTAGAGGTCGTAGAAAACCAGGAATCTCCGGGATTCTACAGCCATCTGTTTCTGGTTCCGAAACCAGACGGCTCGTTCCGTCCAGTCATAGATTTGAGCTGGATAAACAAGCTGATCGTCGCTCCGAAGTTTTATATGGAGACGATTCGGTCGGTCAGAGCGAGTATTCGGGTGAACGATTATGCAACAAGCATAGATCTCAAAGATGCATGCTTTCACGTCATGGTACATCCGACATTCCGAAAGTACCTACGCTTCGCAGTCCTAGGAGTGGTGTATCAATTTCGGGCGATGTGCTTCGGATTGAATCTAGCACCCTGGGCTTTCACTCGGGTAATGAACTCGGTAATGATCTATTTCCGAGCTCATTCGTCTGCGGTAACGTCGGCCTACCTGGACGACATTCTTCAGAGGTACGGCAACGAGTTAACACTTCAGAACGATGTTCAGAATCTTCTTCTATTGCTCCGACGTCTCGGTTTTATAGTAAACGAGGAGAAGTCGGATCTGGTGCCGGCCAAGTCATTCACTCATCTGGGAATGAGCTTCGAGACGCACAACAATCTCGTTCGTCTGCCGTTAACCAGAGCGAAATTAGTCAGTTGTTACGCTCGCTATTGTCTGCACGCAGACAAAGTCACGGCGAGAGAATTTATGAGACTGATAGGTCTGTGCGGAGCCGCCGCGGATCTCATTCCGATGGGGCGGTTACGCACACGTCCTCTTCAAATTTTCTTGACTCAGAATTGGAGTGTGAAAATTCATTCGCTCGATGTAGACGTTCTCTTGTCAGATCAAGTGAAACAAGAGATTCAGACTTGGGCAAACATTCAGTGGTTAACTCAGGGAGTTCCGCTGCAGTTGCCGGATCCGAGTTTTACCATTATGACGGATGCCAGTCAAACAGGTTGGGGTGCATCATTAATCCCAACGGATTCGAGATGCCAGGGTCTTTGGGATCCGCAATTCCTGTGCAAGCACATAAACATCAAGGAAATGATGTCAATTTGGCTTGCGTTACGTCACTGGATGGACATTATTCACAATGCTCATGTCCAATTCCTATCCGACAATACGACAGTAGTGGCGTATATACGGAATCAGGGAGGCACTCATTCAGTTCCGTTGTTCAATCTAACGGAAAGAATCCTTCTGTTTGCGCTAGAACATCAGGTTCTTTTTTCGGTCCGTCACATACCAGGTCGTCTGAATGTGCTAGCAGACTCCCTTTCACGAAAGGGTCGCTTGTTGCCGTCGGAGTGGACTCTCAACAAACAAGTATTCAATCAGATTTGCTACCAATGGGAACGGCCAATGATAGACTTATTTGCGACACATCTCAACAATCAGTTGCAGACGTATGTGTCTCCGTGTCCGGATCCAAGAGCATTTGCAGTAGACGCTCTGTCGATCCCTTGGGATGGAATGATAGGATATGCGTATCCTCCAGCGCCATTAATTCAACAAGTATTGCTAAAGATAAAACAATCTCAATGCAAGATTCTGTTGGTAGCATCTCTGTCGCCACAGAGACCGTGGATAAATCTACTCAGGTGTCTGTTGTGGGACCTACCGCGAAAGCTTCCTCCACGGGAGGATCTTCTTTCGCAGTGGAAATCGCGCCAACTCCATCACAACCCGCAAGGTCTCAACCTTCACGTTTTTCCGTTGTGCGGTCCTTCTTGCATGGCAAACACTTTACAGGACGAGCAGTGGACGCGATTTCTAACTGTAGGAGGACCTCCACTTCGCTAAACTATGCGGCTAAGTGGAAGATTTTTCGTCGTTGGTGTAGGGATCATTCTGTAGATATATTCGATCCCTCTATACCAGACATTGCAAACTTTCTAGTATACTTGTTTGACGAAATCAAACTGCAGCCTGTTACTATAAAGGGTTATAGATCTATGTTATCTGATACCTATGCACATCATGATAGTTTACAAATTGGATATAATGTCTCTTTATCTAAGTTGGTTAGAAACTTTTCGATAAATAGACCCAGAACTCTTAGATTAATTCCTAAGTGGAATTTAGCTTGGGTTCTTCTTAAATTGAAGGAAAAGCCATTTGAACCTCTTGGAACAGTAGATTTCAAATTCTTATCTTATAAGACAGCTTTTCTCTTAGCTTTCTCTTCTGCTAGAAGAGTCAGTGAGCTTCATGCACTGTCGGTGGATGATTCTCACTATCGTAGTGTTGGGAACACTATCACCTTCACTACTAATGTGGGTTTTTTAGCTAAGAATCAGGCTCCTAATAAATATCCGGAACCTATTGTTATTAAGGCTCTTCCGTCTTCAGACGGGCGTAGGCCTTTACTCTGTCCTGTTAGAGCGTTACGTATCTATAAACAGAGATCTCAGTTTATTAGAAAGGGACGGAAACGTTTCTTTCTGTCTTTGATGCCTAATAGAAAGGACATTTCGGTCCATTCTATTGCTAGATGGATTCAATTAACTATCCGTACTGCTTATGAAAATTTATCTTCTTCTCAGCAGTCTGTGCTTAAGATTTCTGCTCATGAAGTAAGAGCTCTTTCTACTTCCTGGGCTTATGCTAATAGTGTTGCTATTTCAGATTTAATGAAGGCTGCTTATTGGTCTCAGCCATCCACATTTACGAATTTTTATCTCAGAAATATTGAGTCCATGTCTGGAGACCTGCATTGTTTAGGTC